>CAJHNH020005024.1:272500-287500 GCA_905116865.2 Candidula unifasciata | reverse complement strand
GATGACTAGCACGAAACAAAACAGGACAGGATCCCCGGGTCCGTGTCGTGAAACGAGAGTTCGATTTTGTTTTGCGCCCAGCAAGGAGAAAGCAGCGATTATTAAGAGACCAACGGTGTCTCAACTCTCAGCTGACAATGTCGCCACCTAGTATAATGAGCAATTCTGAGACTTGCACATTCGTAGGCTTAACCGCTAACACATTTCTGCTGTGTGTGGTTACCAACTTTAGATTTTGTATGAAATACTGAAGCTACATGTGGTCCAGTCCCGACCGTCTTCAACACTGAAGACGGTCATAGTCTACTGCAGCCTGAGAGTGTCGCGTTTCAAAGTTTTCATATTATTAGTTAGTTAGTTAGTTAGTTAGTTATTCCTCTTGTGCCAAAGATGGCGCATAGGGCAGAGGTCATAGCTTTCCACGTCTGTCGGTTCGTTGCCACTTGATGTAGGTCTTGAGTGCGACTGAGACCTATATATAGGTCTATATATATATATATATATATATATATATATATATATATATATATATATATTATATATATTATAGGGCAACAAAAAAAGTTTCCAAACAAACAAATCTTACTGTATTTTGGAATTTCTGCCCAACTATAACTGCAATATTCAATTATTATTATTATAATTATTATTATAAAAAGAAGAGGAAGAAGAAGAAGAAGAAGAAGAAGAAGAAGAAGAAGAAGAAGAAGAAGAAGAAGAAGAAGAAGAAGAAGAAGAAGAAGAAGGAGGAGGAGGAGGAGGAGGAGGAGAAGAAGAAGAAACACTATATTCCACTTTTGTCAAACACTCTACCAAATCATTTTAATTACCAATTTCAAAACAAAGCGCTCACATTTCAACAACATAACAGCGCGTAGATGCGTACAGCTACGCGCAAAGTGACAATCAGCAAACAATCGAACATGAGAGTGGTTCTGAACATTTCTGTAGGTGTCTGCATTACCGCTACCTCTCCATACAAGACATCATATCTCATAAACAAACAGACGATGTATTGATAGGCACTCATATACAGAAGTGGAAAGACAGAAGGACACATAAGACACAATAGAAACCGAAAGCTACAGTTGCCCAGCCGGGAATCGAACCTGTCACTTCCAAGTGACGACATCGCATCGATGCAGAAACAAGTGTCATAAAACGCATGACCTACTCTACAAGTGCCAATCAACACCCAGTCTTTAAAAAATAATATTACATTTAACGTTTCTAAAGGGTTCCATATCTATCTATGTTTGTGTATAATGCTCAACCCAAGACTGAGGTCAACATAGGCTAGCAAGACTCCGTGATAGTTAGAACCACGGCTGTCACCAAATACGGCGCCACTTTTAGGAAATTGAATCTGAGAATTTTATTTTATGGTTAAGCAGTATATATTGTTTCCAGAAACCGGGTTTACTTGTTAAAATATGACTAACTATGTGCGCGCGTGTGAGTGAGTGCATGGGTATATAAGTGTGTACGGAAGTGTGTGCGAGTCCGAGTGCATGTAGGTGAAGGTAAGGTGAACATGCAGGTGACGTTAACTACCTACAGAACAAATCTATAGATGACAGAAACAAATCTATAGATGACATAAAAAGACTGCGTCTCAAAAGAGGCGCTCTCGGATAGCCGAGGCTGAAGATATAAATCTGCAGGTATGAGACCTAGACGAGATCAGTCTAGGAACAGAATGGACGGATATTTCCGGTCTCTGCATGCGCGTCCTTTTTTAACACCCAAGTCCAAGAACTGGTCCCCCATCGCTGATTCACTTGTTTCAACATCTTCTCTGGAACAGAGAGCATTCAGTATGTCTACCGTGTCCACACTTCTTCCTCCACTAACTTCCGACACAGCCAGTCTGTCGGTCTTTTTATTTCGTTTTTCTGATCCCGTGGGTTTATCGCAAGAACATTCTAGTTACACTATTATCATGTTTCTTGAACGTGTGTTCTATCCAACGCCGGCATCATTTCCAAATTCGATTGTTTATTTCTTTGCTTAGTTCACCCCTATTAGTGATTCTGTAAGACAACTTAATTCCCTCTGCTCTGCGCAGCGCAGGCGACAGGCAATGAATGTTGGTAGTTTATTAGTAAAGTAAAGGAATGTTGGTAGTTTATTAGTAAAGTAAAGGAATGTTGGTAGTTTATTAGTAAAGTAAAGGAATGTTGGTAGTTTATTAGTAAAGTAAAGGAATGTTGGTAGTTTATTAGTAAAGTAAAGGAATGTTGGTAGTTTATTAGTAAAGTAAAGGAATGTTGGTAGTTTATTAGTAAAGTAAAGGAATGTTGGTAGTTTATTAGTAAAATAAAGGAATGTTGGTAGTTTATTAGTAAAATAAAGGAATGTTGGTAGTTTATTAGTAAAATAAAGGAATGTTGGTAGTTTATTAGTAAAATAAAGGAATGTTGGTAGTTTATTAGTAAAATAAAGGAATGTTGGTAGTTTATTAGTAAAGTAAAGGAATGTTGGTAGTTTATTAGTAAAGTAAAGGAATGTTGGTAGTTTATTAGTAAAATAAAGGAATGTTGGTAGTTTATTAGTAAAGTAAAGGAATGTTGGTAGTTTATTAGTAAAGTAAAGGAATGTTGGTAGTTTATTAGTAAAGTAAAGGAATGTTGGTAGTTTATTAGTAAAGTAAAGGAATGTTGGTAGTTTATTAGTAAAGTAAAGGAATGTTGGTAGTTTATTAGTAAAGTAAAGGAATGTTGGTAGTTTATTAGTAAAGTAAAGGAATGTTGGTAGTTTATTAGTAAAGTAAAGGAATGTTGGTAGTTTATTAGTAAAATAAAGGAATGTTGGTAGTTTATTAGTAAAATAAAGGAATGTTGGTAGTTTATTAGTAAAATAAAGGAATGTTGGTAGTTTAGTAGTAAAGTAAAGGAATGTTGGTAGTTTATTAGTAAAGTAAAGGAATGTTGGTAGTTTATTAGTAAAGTAAAGGAATGTTGGTAGTTTATTAGTAAAGTAAAGGAATGTTGGTAGTTTATTAGTAAAATAAAGGAATGTTGGTAGTTTATTAGTAAAGTAAAGGAATGTTGGTAGTTTATTAGTAAAGTAAAGGAATGTTGGTAGTTTATTAGTAAAGTAAAGGAATGTTGGTAGTTTATTAGTAAAATAAAGGAATGGTGGTAGTTTATTAGTAAAGTAAAGGAATGTTGGTAGTTTATTAGTAAAATAAAGGAATGTTGGTAGTTTATTAGTAAAGTAAAGGAATGTTGGTAGTTTATTAGTAAAATAAAGGAATGTTGGTAGTTTATTAGTAAAGTAAAGGAATGTTGGTAGTTTATTAGTAAAGTAAAGGAATGTTGGTAGTTTATTAGTAAAGTAAAGGAATGTTGGTAGTTTATTAGTAAAATAAAGGAATGTTGGTAGTTTATTAGTAAAGTAAAGGAATGTTGGTAGTTTATTAGTAAAATAAAGGAATGTTGGTAGTTTATTAGTAAAGTAAAGGAATGTTGGTAGTTTATTAGTAAAATAAAGGAATGTTGGTAGTTTATTAGTAAAGTAAAGGAATGTTGGTAGTTTATTAGTAAAGTAAAGGAATGTTGGTAGTTTATTAGTAAAGTAAAGGACACTTTCTAAGCCTTCAGGCGTACTGGACCACATTCCTGGACATAAAAATCGGCATCTGGTGAGTGATGTGGTCAGCATCACGCTTGCCGCCTTTACTTCCCAGGACTTCACCTAGTACACATTCAAGGATGAGTCCACATGGGAGCCAAGGTTATTAAAAATAAAAGTCAGGCACCGTCAGGACTCGACCCACGACCCTCCGATCTGCTGGCGAGTGTCTAGCCACTGCGCATAAGTGGCTCTCAAGTTTATTAGTACCGTAACTATTTGAACCGTTCTCCATGTTTCAAGTCCGCATACAGCCTGATTGACTCGACACTACAACCAAATATTCTTTTTGGCACTAGTTTTAATATTTTTTCGGTCACTTCCACTCATTTTCTAATGCTGCGAAAAACTCTTCTTGAAAGTCGTTTTCATATGCTTTTATCTCCCCGTGTGGGTTCCGGAGCCACATTGTGGGGAAAACAAGAATACTGCCTCCTCAAAAAGCATGTCGTAAGAGTAGACTAACTGGGAGCTTCCTTCGAAGTCGGCGTGCATCTGCCTGAGAAGCTTCTTCTTCTTCTTTCGTTCGCATGAAATAAATTCCTAATTCCGATAATGTAACCGCGTAGGAGCCACGCTCCCATTATAAACATGGGAGTCCACGGGTAAGACCCCAGTCTACTCTAGCATAACAAGGTGCTGAAGTCGGAGGCAACCAGCCAGGAGGCGCACCACAGCAATCAGGATGCCACGCACAAACGCAACAGGGAATATTTCTATATCTGCCTGAGAAGCAAGGAACCAACAATTTGAATACAAATCAGTTAGGTCAGTTAATATGGATCTGCAAGCAACACTCAGGCCTTGGAACCAGACTAAAATCCAGAGGTAGACAAACAAGCAGAATTTTCCGTTGTAGTTGCAGCCGGTGAATACAGAAAAGATATTTTTTTATCTCTATCTAAACACCCCCCCCCTTTCTACGCTCCATCCACCCAAAACGCTTATCAACATGACTGCCTGGATAAATACAGACGTCTCCGCATCTTGGAGTGGCATTACACGAGCCAGAATGGATAACGGCCGCAATTGCGACTCCAAACTATTTGTATGTGACCCTGCGACAGGACTCCTATGCTTATGGGTAAGGTTTCGGCGCAGGCACTTCTTGTATTGTACGGAAAAAGATTTTAAAAAGAATGTGTGTGTATATATATATATATATATATATATATATATATATATATATATATATATATATATATATATATATATATATGTATATATTGTATATATATATATATATATGTCTACAATACTATCCACTAAATCGTGCATTAATTGTGTCTAACTATTCAAACAAGCGATTTTTATCCGGAGATAGGGCCCTGACTTTCTTCAGTAATGCCCCAGCTTAGTTTCTAACTCTGGTATAATCCTTGCATCATAAACCACCCCGTCTTGTTAACTGAGCGTTGATCAAGGTTTCTTAAGACTCGTTCATTATGTCCGTGGTTTCTGCCACTGATTCTTTATCACAGTCACTGGCAGGGAATTTGTGGCCTTGATTTGGCGTACCCTCGTGGTATCAAGTTAATTATTACGTCTCTCTGCTCCATAATCCTGGCCTTTTCGGCTGCTTCGACGCCCTGGCGGGAAACCCAGTCTGAAAATGCGTTTTCATGTCTAGTTGTGGTCAAACGGTCAGAAGGTCAAATATGTGGGTTGAATGCACTTCTTAATTCATGTATGTTGGTAAAGGACACTTTCCAAGCCTTCGGGTGTATTGGGCACATAGGGCTTGACCTATATTTTGTAGAACAATCGGCACTTGGTGAGTTATGTGGTCAGCATCACGCTGGCCGCCTTTACTTCCCAGGACTCCACCTGATACCCACTGAAGGCTGAGTCGACTGGCAGCCATGGTCATTAAAAAAAAAAAAACAGTCTGGTACCGTCAGAACCTGAACCTGGTGTACAGAACATGAAACAGCTTTTTCTTCTTTACGTTCACCGGCTATAAACTCCAGTGGAACATTTTACGTGTTCGTCCACCTCTGGACTTTAGTCTTGTTCCAAAACCTGAGTGTTGTATGCACATTCGTTTTACACATCTGGGTAATTAGTGTGTAGACTCTTGGTTCCTTGCCTCTCTGGCAGACGTACTCCGACTTTGAAAGATGCCAACAATTAGTGGACTCCCCCCACACGCTTCTTGGGGGAGACAGTGGGTCTTTTCTTGTTTCCCCCACAATGGGGCCCAGGAACCCACAAGGGGAAATGTAAGTTGACCAGAATAATACGATGTACAAAATGTGGGCTGACTAGAATGTACAGAATATGAAATATATGAGTTGATTAGAATAACAATTAGAATAAAATATGAAATATGTGGGTGAGTAGAACCATAGGGTGTACAGAACATGAAATATGTGGGTTGACCAGAATAATACCATGTACAAAATATGAAATATGTGGGCCAACTAGAATTATATGGTGTACAGAATAGGAAAAATGTGGGTTGACTAGAACTATATGGTGTGCGGAATATGAAATATGTGGGCTGGCTAGAACTAATGGGTGTACAGAATATGAAATATGTGGGTTGACTAGAACTATATGGTGTGCGGAATATGAAATATGTGGGCTGGCTAGAACTAATGGGTGTACAGAATATGAAATATGTGGGTTGACTAGAACTATACGGTGTCTGGAATATGAAATATGTGGATTGGCTAGAACTACAGGATGTATAGAAAATGAAATACGTGGGTTGATGAGAACTTTATGGTGTCAGAATATGAAATATGTGGGTTGATGAGAACTTTATGGTGTCAGAATATGAAATATGTGGGTTGATGAGAACTTTATGGTGTCAGAATATGAAATATGTGGGTTGATGAGAACTTTATGGTGTCAGAATATGAAATATGTGGGTTGATGAGAACTTTATGGTGTCAGAATATGAAATATGTGGGTTGATGAGAACTTTATGGTGTCAGAATATGAAATATGTGGGTTGATGAGAACTTTATGGTGTCAGAATATGAAATATGTGGGTTGATGAGAACTTTATGGTGTCAGAATATGAAATATGTGGGTTGATGAGAACTTTATGGTGTCAGAATATGAAATATGTGGGTTGATGAGAACTTTATGGTGTCAGAATATGAAATATGTGGGTTGATGAGAACTTTATGGTGTCAGAATATGAAATATGTGGGTTGATGAGAACTTTATGGTGTCAGAATATGAAATACGTGGGTTGATGAGAACTTTATGGTGTCAGAATATGAAATACGTGGGTTGATGAGAACTTTATGGTGTCAGAATATGAAATACGTGGGTTGATGAGAACTTTATGGTGTCAGCATATGAAATATGTGGGTTGATGAGAACTTTATGGTGTCAGAATATGAAATAAGTGGGTTGATGAGAACTTTATGGTGTCAGAAAATGAAATAAGTGGGTTGATGAGAACTTTATGGTGTCAGAATATGAAATACGTGGGTTGATGAGAACTTTATGGTGTCAGAATATGAAATATGTGGGTTGATGAGAACTTTATGGTGTCAGAATATGAAATATGTGGGTTGATGAGAACTTTATGGTGTCAGAATATGAAATAAGTGGGTTGATGAGAACTTTATGGTGTCAGAATATGAAATATGTGGGTTGACCATGGAAGAATAGCCAGAACGTTTCTCCAAAGCTTACAGCTCATTCACGATAAGGAGAAGAATCATCCAGCCAATGAGGTCAACATTTCCTGTGCACACTGCCCAAGACAATTCTGTTGGAAGACCGGCTATGATAGCAAAGGCTATGATATGGCTAGAGCAGTCGGTATGAACTATGCAGGTTTGGATGCTAATTCCCTAACCTTTTACAGGATCTGAACCCGGGTCTCCTGCTTGACAGCCCAGCATTCTAGCTGCTCAGCTATTTATTCTGCTCTATCACTAACAGATGGCAGGACAGGTCTTCATCACTTGTGATGGATCAATAAAAACAAAAAACAAATTTGTATGCTGTCTAATGTAACACATGATTTCTTATAATTTCTCTTCACTTTTGTGAACATCTCACAAAACCACCAAAAGTCTGATAGCTCTATAAATCAGAGATAAATATTCTTTCTCAGGTGATATCCAAAACTGAGACAATAATTGCATATTATGTCTGGGCACAAGGGTGACAGGGGGCACAAGGGTGACAGGAAGCACCACCGTGCTGTAGGGGCTAGACGCTCACCTGGGGATCTGAAGGTCATGGGTTAAAATCCAAAAGGGTGCCGGATTTTTCTAAAAAAAATGGCCTTGACTCCCAGGTTGACCTGGCCTTAAATGGACTCCAGGTAAAGTCCTGGGAAGTAAAGGCAGCCTAAGTAATGCTGATCACATCACCCACTGAGAGTCGACTGGTCTATAAAATACACATCTAGCACTAAATGCCTAGTGCACCTGAAGGTGTGGAAATATGTCCTTTACTTAACTTTACAAGGATGATACCAACTCAAACAGCTTTTCTTTTTGTGCAGATTAAGTGAGAATGATCTTGCATCTGCCAAGAAGGCATTATTAATCCAGGGGTTGCCTTTATGAGGCTCATAGACATTTTCTCTCTCCGTTTTCTTGAGCATACAGAAAGAATGAGAGTCGCTAATGAATATCCTATAAGTGAAAATTTAAACGACTCTTGTTTTAAACCACAGAATCAGTCTTGACTTAGTATGGTCTCCTCCTTCTGAACTATATTCCTCCCAAAGAAGCCAAGGCCCTTAACCAACTCAAGTCACATTATCTTATTCTTTAGAATCACGCACAGCTCAAGTCTTCCCAAACTTTTTCATCTCACAGTCTAATTATCTTCTTACTCTAAAGTAGTAAAAAAACAATTTATAACTTACCTTTTCTGGTCTTTTTCAGCTATAATTTGGCCAAGTTTTCTGGCCGTTTCCACAGCAGCTACTTTGTCTGATTCTGACTGTTTCAACCTTTGACATCAGGTGCATGATCACACATCATAAATGGGTCAGCACAAACCACGGATGGTTCGTGGGTAGATAAGCAGACAAGACAAACAAAAATAAAACACAGGTAATAAAAAGTAAATATAAAAAGCAGCAAATAATTAAAATTGTACACATTAAAACAACAGTATACTTCACCAGCTCTGTTCCCTACAACGATTGTTCCCAACAAGTAAAGACCTGGGAACCTCTCTTTCAAAGGTCTGTTATTGTCTCCATACAATTTAATAGCCACACCAAAAAGTTTATTATAAATATTAGGATCTCAAAAAGGACTGCATTCTAAATTTGAGGGTGTTTTGTGAAAAAACATCTAAAATGTCTTTCACAGACCACTAAACTGGAAACACCAGAATGCCAATTGGCCAGCCCATATCTTCCTAATGCCTGCAGAGAGCATGCCTGCATCATTTTCAGTATTTCTGGGTGCTTATCTATATGGGCAAAGCTCACAGCATATTTGATTCTTGTATACAGGCGTTACAAATGCACTTTGTATGCAGGGGTACCCGAATCCATCCCAGCTGCGGACTGTCTGTCTTGCGTTGGTTTTGACAGTAGTACTGAAAGCTAATCATTCAGAAAGCAATGGCAAACTACTGAAGGTAAACTTTGCCTAGAAAAACCACAACAGCCAAAAAAATGCTGGGATTGGTTCTGCAATGTCCTGTAAAGAATATGCAACTGAACTAAAAAACAAATACACACAGATCAATCTTTGCCATGACAACAGAGTTTATGTACTATTGTACAGTCTCAGGAAGTGAAAGAAACTGAAGCATATATGAAGTCATCTGCAGTGAAAAGGAGCACTGATCCAAACCAATTTGATCTGGAGAGAAAATCCATGTTCAACCACAGAATGAGCTCTGGATTACAGTGTCATTAAACAAATGTATTAGAAAAAAAAAATGTATATTCCACTGGTGATTAAGGTCAGAATTACTGTGTTATTAGGCCAGTACTGAACTCTGATTCTACAACCAGGATGTAGATAAGTGGGGACTGATGGAGACATTAAAATACCATGATAAGATGCAAGAGGGGCTTTCACTGCACTTGGAAAATGTGGAAATCGGAGAAAATCCAAACTAGTAAAAGTTAAAATATGTAGTTCTAATGTCAAATCAGTGTCGCTGTATGGAGCCGCAACACTGAGAAGAACTAAAACAATCACTAAAAAACTACCAACAATTGTTAACTGATGCCTGGGAAAACATGGAATTAAATAGTTTGATAGAATTACCAGTTTGGAGCTTTGAGAGAGAACTAAACAAATTGCAGTGAATCAAGAGGTAAAGAAAAGACAGTGACACTGGATAGGATACACGCTAAGAAAACCAGAAAACAACGTAATTACAATTTCTTTACACAGTGGAACCCACAGGAAAGGACCAAAAAAAAAAAAAATGAACACACACATACACACACAAGGAGAAGGAAGCAAGAGAGTGAAGTTAAAAAGATGAAAAGGACACAGATTGAGCTGCATACAATGGGAAAGGCAACTTGGTATGAGTTAGCTGAGGGCCTGTACTCCATTGTGGATAAAGGTTAGAAGAAGAAGAACAAATGGTGTAGAATGAGTTGATGAAATAATAATAGAAAAAAGGGGGCAGAGGAACTTTTGAAAATTGTAACAAGTACAGAGTAACCAATGTACATATTCTTCTGCAGCATTCTATCCCCCAGCAGAGCACAGGCCCTCAACCAACTCATGCCAAGTAGTTCTATCCTTTGGTATTGTATGCAGCTTACCCCATGTCCTCCCCATCTTCTTCAACTTCAGTAGCTCCCTTTTCCATGTATTTTTTAGTCTGCCTTTATTTGTATGGCCCTGTGGGTTCCAGTGCAAAGATACTCTGGTTATATTGTTCTCAGTTTTTCTCAACGTGTGTTCTATATAATGGCAGCATTTACCCTTCACCTCTTGGTCCATTGGAACTTGTATAGTTCTCTCCCAATGCTCAGTATTTGTGATTCTATCATACCATTTAATTCCCTCTATTCTGCATAGACACAGTTAATGAATGTTTGTAGTCCACAGCTCTTGGCTAGCTGGAATTTAATTGCTTACATTCTGTTACAATCAAGATAGATTTTTTTAATTTTAAGTATCCAGAAAACTAGAGTTGTTAACCCTTTGGCTCCGTATTATGGATATAGCAACCCTTCGGCCTTGATTCCATGATAGATACTGTAAATATGGGAGAAATGTGGCTTTTTTGCCTACCCCCCGGGCGTGAACCCGGACCACAAGGAGTCTATCACCCTGTTGCCGCGCAGTCAGGTTTAACCAACTGAGCTAGCGAACCGGGCAGACAGATTTTTAAAATGGATGTACAAACAAAACTTAAGTTCTTGAACAAGACTAAAGTCCAGAAGTAAAGAACAACCAAATCTTTCCACTGGAGTTTACAGCCAGTGAATGTGAAGAAGAAGAAGAAGAAGAAGAAGACATGTCTTCATAACTCACCTGAACTCCATCTCCTTCAGGGCACTGACCAGCTGGTTGGTCTTCTCCTCCAGCTTGGCCACCATCTCTGTTTTGTGCTTCACCGTGCTCTCACATGCCTGTGGAAAGGACAAATACAAATGTAATTCACTCTTTTAATCTCTGAAGTTTTCATAGTAGTTGCTTAAGGAGATAAAGAATCGCAATAAGAAGTCAAGAACATATTACCGTCATCACCAAAGCTGCTTCTACCACAGCCACAACCACCATCATCACTATCCTCTTCTTCTCTCCTTAATCCTCTTGTTTCTTCTTTTTCTTCTTCTACTTTCCTTCCTTCTTCTTTTTCTGCCCTTCATCCCCCAGTGGAGTAAATGTCCCTATCCAGTATGTGCAGCTGTCATATCCTTTGCCATCACATACAGCTGACACCAAGCCAACCCCATTTTTTTCAACTGATTTTTAAATTTCTTTCTTCAATGTTTTTATTGTTGTTGATGTGTGTGACTATATTCTTCTGACCTTGTGGGTGTCAGTGCAAAGACACTCTAGTTATAATATTATGTTTTCTCAATGTGTGTTCTACCCAATGCCAGCATCTTTACCTCACCTATCGATTCACTGGAATCTACTTACTTTCCAGTCAGGAATCTTGATAAGGAAAAAACCAGATATGCTACCTGAAGCAGATGCATACGATCCCCAAAAAAGGTTAGTGGATGTGCTGCTTGGAAGTAGATGGATACTGATGTGCTATGAGTAAGCGTGCAGTAGTACTACCTTGGAGAAAATATACTATTAACGTTGATGTAGATGGGTGTGCTAACAAGAAACTTTGTGGTAGTAATACTAATGTGGAGGTAGACAGGTTGCTACTAGGAAAATATGCAGTGGTACTACAACTGTGGAAGTAAAGAGACCTGCTATGCTATCAAGAAAATATGTGGTAGTACTAAAACCATGAAAGTAAAGAGATCTGCTACCAAGAAAATATGCGATAATACTACAACTCTGGAAGTAAAGAGATCTGCTACCAAAAAAATATGTGGTGGTACTACTATTGTCAAGGAACAGAGATCTGCTACCAAGAAAATATGCGACAGGCATCAAAAACTGAATGCACTGAACTATGACTAAGAAAAAAGTGGGGGGGGGGGGGGGGGTGGTAATTTCATAGAAATATTTATCAACAAGCACTGCAACAACAAGAGACAGAATCCTGGATTCCAGTGCCCACAAGGAGAAATACAGTAAATGACCTTTTTGCACGCCCTTTGGCATACTGGGTATATACTGCTAACCTATATTTTATATAATCATCGGCAATAGATGGGCGATGTAGTCACCCACCGGCCGCCTTTACTTTTGAGATCTTTACCTAGTACCCATTTTAGGCTGAGTCAACCTGGCAGCCAAAATCATTTAAAGAAAATGAATCTGCCTTGATGGGGACCTGAACCAATACCCTTCAGGCCCGCAGGCAAGCGCCTAATTTTCAGATTTCCAATACAACTAGTGCCGGCAGCAGTTGGATTAGCCTATACGTCCGTCTTTCCTTTCCTCTGAGCGTCGAGTATCGGCCAGATTCCCTCGTCACTCCTCGCTGCCTCACTCTCACCAGACTGTGGCGATCCATTTGCTCCTCTGAACTGTACATGTGCTTTCATTGACCACGTCTGTCTTATCATACATCAGCAGTTCGAGCCCGGCTCTCTAGCGTAGTTGGCTAAACCGGATTGCGCGGTGACCGGGTGACGAACTCCTTGTGGTCCGGGTTCACTCCTGGGGGTAGGCAGAAAAGCCACATTTTCTCCCAGATTTACGGTATTTACAATGGAATTAAGGCCGAAAGGTTGCGACATCCATTATACCGAGCCTAAGGGTTAACAACTCATGGCTTCTGGATACTAAACAAACAAACAATCAGCAGGTTATCAAGTTGTGCAGAGCCAGCCAGAATGTCTGCCTGTTCATTTCCCAACAAATCCGTTATACTCGAAGAAAAGATCCAGACAATGCTCCTTCCCCGTGATCTCCGAAGCGAAGCACGCCACTCTGCACAAGGCATGATTGCCTTCACCTTCTTCAGCATGCTTTCTGAGTCCGTTACAATCACGATGAGTGTGTGCGCGCGCGTCCGTGTGTGCGTGTGCGGTATTCTCTATATACCTCCTCCTCTTCCCTCCAACTCTAAAAAGAAAAAAAAGATTTAAAAAAGGAGCTGGATGAATAAACTGCCTTGGTTTTGTTTTGTAAAAGTGTTAAATATTTTATTTATAGGTAAGCTGCGCATCCTTTACAGGACGTTGCAGAACCAACCTCAACAGCCCCTTGCTATTGTGGGTTTTTCTAGGCATTCACGTCCAGTAGTTTGCCATTGCTTTCATTTTATTTATAATTAAACTAAAAAAAAGTCAATATAACAGATTATTACAAGTGAAAATGTATTCACTTTCAAAGTAACCCCTCCCCTGGCCTTGAAAAAAGGAGGGGGGGGGGGTGGGTGGGGGCGCCCTAGGTTGACAGTCTAAAGAGCGATGAGCTAAAATAACCGCATAGATAAAAAAAAAAAAATCGTTCGTCACTCCTAGAAAGAAATCGAAAGGTAGGAAGACACACGAGACAACATGAAAATCGAAAATCTATAATAAATATGCCGGGATTCACACCTGTCACCTTCAAATGACGACAGCGCCTAGTTGCAGAAACAAGACACTAAGATGGATGACCAGCTGGCAAAGCTAAAATAATAACAGTATATGGCTTTGCTAACATGACAGCAGGTGCTGCTAACGTGTCAGCATGAGGTAGATAATCAAAAATAAACACAAATGGATGGACAACAACAGACAGACAGATAAGACAGACATACAGGACAGACGGATAGTTAGCTGAATAAGACAAACAGCCTGAGCGGTGACAGAGAGACAGAAAAATATAATAAAAGAAAGAATGTTGCCTTGCAGCAATCAGTGTAACACCTGACACTTCACAGTCCCTAGAAAATTATTATTCTAATTTGAACACACAAAAATTAGGTTTGGTAGAAGTTACGCAACATAACTTATGAATAGGCAAAAACTGTATGAGAGCGGGGTTTCTTGAAACCGGGGTTCTTAGCACCCCCAGCAGCAGGGAAAATCTGACTGAAGTAAAAAAAAAAAAAGAGAGAGAGAAAGAGAGAGAGAGCGAGAGAGACAAAGAGAGAGAGAGAGAGAGAGAGAGAGAGAGAGAGAGAGAGAGAGAGAGAGAGAGAGAGAGAGAGAGAGAGAGAGAGAGAGAGAGAGAGAGAGAGAGAGAGAGAGAGAGAGAGAGGGGGGGGGGTGTCTAGGTTGCACTGGGCAAAATAGTAAAAAATGTGAGTGCTTCTATGTAATTGGACCGAATTAAATCCCATATCTTCTTATCCCCCCCCCCTCTCTCACTCTCTTCTCTCCCTCCCTCTCTCTCGAAGCAGCCATCTGCCGACAGCACAACATAAAGCTCGACCCAGCGCCTATTCGTAGGCATCTTATGTCTGAAAAAAAAAAAAAAAAAAAAACACTCGTGAACTAAGCGATACCTGTGAGAAACGAACCTACGACCTTCAGTGCGCAAGGTAAATTGCTCGACTACTTCGCCATGGAGACTTCCAAGAGCCAAATTAAATCTGACGACTGTCATGTGCCAGGCAGATAAGTGCCGGCTGTTATGGTTCGCCATCTTACACATCCCTGGGATCAAGTCTGTGTCCTTGACCCGCATATGTTTTAGCAAAATAGTTTTAGTACCAAAAAAAAAAAAAAAATAATAATTTCCACCCATCCACCTCTCTCTCTCTCTCTTTCACTCTATCTATCTATCTATCTATCTATCTATCTATCTATCTATCTATCTATCTATCTATCTATCTATCTATCTATCTATCTATCTATCTATCTATCTATCTATCTATCTG
>CAJHNH020005024.1:247500-270000 GCA_905116865.2 Candidula unifasciata | reverse complement strand
TCTCAACCTTCCCAATGCCGCGACTTTTTAATACAGTTCCTCATTATGTTATGGTGACCTCCAACCAACAAATCTCTGTTTATTTACTTTGGGCAGGGAAAATCCACAGGTCACGGGTCAGTCTACTATTTCAGGGGTTAGTAGATACGCTTTACGTAGTCGTGGGACCTATGCTGCACTCTCTCGTGGGACGTAGGTAGGTAGGAGTTAGGGCCAATTCTAGATATTTTGGGGTCGTTAAAAGCATCAGTAAGCAGGAAATCCCAGTCTTACCACCCACTAAAATGTTGGACTGTCCTGTGACGCCATCTGGCTTGGGATATTACGAAAGAACCAACCGCTGCTCTAATCAGTTAACGTTTCCATCTATCACAAAGACAGTCCCATTTATAATTTTCTTTTTACCAGTTTCATTCCATGATAGTTTTTCTGGGTTTATTTAGGTAGCGACTCAACATCACGGCCTTCCGGTAGACACATCAGCTCAGCCTCGCTCCTCAGCAGCCAGCGAAAAATCTACATACTGATGGTACCCGGTGTCATCAGGTGATCGTTTCCGCAACACTTCTTTGCCGCCAGTAGAAGGGTTTTCACAATGTTCGGTTATTCGGTGACACGCCACAGCCAAAATTGTTTCCTAACACATGCAAGTTCCGTCATGTGCAATTTCTTCGCAACATTTTGTAAGAAAAGGACGTCGATCAAAGTATGCGCAATAATAAAAAAAAAAAAAAAATTTATTCAGCTTTCCTTACTTGAAACTTTTGTGTGTGGTAAATTTGAACGGGGATCAGGAGTTATGCTTGTTGAGGATTGACATCTGAATCGTGGTTTGTCGAATCATTGTGGTAACAAACCGCTCGGTAGTATAAAAAACCAAGCCATATTGAAACACTTCTTTGCGTTTTACCGGCTGCAAACTCCGGCGGAAAATGTTGCCCGTACACTTCAAGACTTTGCCCTTGTTCCAGAACTTGAGTTTGTATGCACATCCATTTCGCAGATTTTGCTTATTTGTATGCAGACTTTAGGTTCCTCGCCACTCAGGCAAATGCATTTCGACTTAGAAGAAAAAAAAAATCGCATATTTGTCGTCTTCTTCGACACGTTCACCAAGGAGGGAAGCAGCGTGTGTTAAAAAGCCATGTAGAGCCTACAACTAATGACGGACTGACTTAATCCCGCTGTGTAGCTACTGAAAGTCTGATCATCCCTGTGATCTGAAAAGGCGCGTCTTGGCTGGAGACCCAATACAGACAAATCTCAGATACGCCGTCAAAACTCCTTGGGAGAAAAAAAAAAGGGGGGGGGGGAAACGGGAGCTGAATAGTCTCCGGGCATGGCGTCCACCTCGAGTGCTGGAGGTCCTGGGTTCAGGTCCCGGTAAAGGCTGCGATTTCTTCGCGTGGACTTGTAGTAATTTCTCACTGGTCTCTGGTTAGTAAGATCGGACGCCCGTGTGCATTGTTGCGAACGTAAAAAAATCTCTTGGCAGATGGAAACCGAAAAGAGTAGCTTATCGGCGCTGCCCTGGCAAAAGTTCGGAGTTAAAAAGATATTTCGGGATCTTCGCCGGTGCTACGGAGTTCATGCAATGCGCTGAGATTCTTCGGACTCAGGCGTGAGAAGTAGAATGGAGCACTTATGGGTTACTACCCTTGTGCCATGATGTTGATTCCTTGTATAAACCACAAACATCATAAGTGGTTATAATCAGGGCACTGACAACGACTACACCACATACCACTATACGTTTGCTAACCAAGACGGAGGCTGCGTGGTCTCGAGGCATGGTGTCCGCCTAGAGTGCTAGAGGTCCCGGGTTCAAGCCCTAGTGAAGGCTGGGATTTTTTCACGTGACGTCTAGTAATTCACCCTGGTCTCTAGGCAGTAAGACCGGACGCCCGTGTGTATTGTTGCGCACGTAAAAAGTATTTCAGGATCCTCACCGGTGCAACAGAGTTCGTGCACTGTGCTGAGATTCTTCAGATTCAGACTTGAATTAGAAGAAGAACGGAGCACTTATGGGTTACACTCTTGTGCGATGACGTTGATCCGCTGAATAAACACAAACAAAAGACGGGTAAGCTGTGTGCTACAGCTGCGTGCCTTCTATTTATCCCACTCCGGGCAGTTGCCTAAAAAGTCTGACACCCTGAGATCAGAAAATCTCAATCTGGATGGCAGCCAACCGGGCAACTCCAGGTACCCTTCGACTTCAACGGAAGTTATAATGAGGGCACTGGTAACTGCCTCACAAAGCTGATGTAACTTCCATCCTGTAGGGGTAAGGACCAATTGCTGCAACTGATAACATCTGCGACTTATATACGGGACGACGCTGTCGTCTCAACACCAGGCCACTGACACACTAAGCAAGCGCGTCAGCATCTCTTCCTATTGCAGATTCTTTGCAATCTGGGTACTCGACTGGCTAACGCTCCAACTTTTACCACAAATCAACACTTGGGTGTGATTATCTGTAAAACATATGCATGTTACATCGAAATATCAGAAAGGAAGAGCATAAACTGACATGCCAACACATACTTAAAAACAAAAACAAAAATTTGTTTGAAAAAATTAAAACTGAGTCACGCGATTTATTTAGCGAAACAAAAATAAAATTAAAATCCAAGCTGTTTGTTATGAATGTCGGCTCTGTGGCTAAGTCGCTTCGTAATGCCGGGGTGCCGGGTTCGATCCCAGCTGCGGGCGATGCGCCTTGCGTTGGTTTCGACAGAGGTTTCAGGGGGCCGACCGTCCAGAGAGCAATGGCAAACTACTGGACGTACATTTGCATAGAAAAACCACACAACAGCCAGGGGCTGATGTTGTTGGTTCTGCAACGTCCAGTAAAGGATACGCAACTAACCTGTTTGTTATGAATAACTTTTTAAACGACATGGAGACTAATTTATATCGCCTACCCACCTACGATAGCAGTGTACACTAAAGCAGCATTCTGTGTAGCCGATACTGGTGCTTAATTATAACAACCAAGAAGGTCGAACAGAGTATCGAGATTCGCCCTCTTGGATTGGCGCCCAAGGCGGTGGTACCAAATCGCCAGACAGCAGCACTCCAGTGGACAAATCAATCAGTCGGCCAAAGTTTACTTTGGCAACACCCTACGGCCTAAAAACCGGCTGTTTGTAACTCTACAAAGCATGCTGATGCTCCGTGCATCACTTCAGGGATTCCGGGTCGTTAGCGTCCTTTGAATATTTTCTCCAGGGTATACTACCAGTGAGTTGTCAACAGCCATACCACGTTGAAAATACCGGTTCTGCGTGGATTTTTATCATGGTATGGGGCGTCGCAGATCAACTCAGTCTAAAAAATCGGTAACAGGATGGCTGTCCTAGGAAAGTAAAGACGGCCGGCGTAATGGGAACCACATTACCCATCTAGTACCGATGGTCTGTAAAAATATCTTTACTTTTTTTTAATTTGTATACCGGTATGTCAGAAAATAAACAGATTCACTGGTTCTACAGCACTGAATGATAAACTAATGCATGACAAGCTAGACGTTATCAAGGCCATTGGGAGCTAGCAAACAGTACAGAGAAACAAACAGATCGCCATGGTTTGGAAAGAATGGTGCAGTGGGGCATGTCAAAAGTATCTGCCGACATTCAACACGCAGGGCAAAAAGCAAGACCGATATACAGCCAGACTGTTCAGACATCAACGGAAAGGGAAAGGAGTGCTTACTGGAATATCCAGAGTGCTGTGATGTTGGTGATAACCAAACTGTAACACATCAAATGTTATATAACAACACAAGAAGGAAAAAGGTTTCGAATACCAGCATAAGAGAGAAAGACCACGTATGAATTATACAGTCAGACAAATAAATGGTTCGGCCATCTAGTGAGAATGAAGCCAGACCAAACTGCATATGACGCTTTTTATAGCAGGACATCTAGGAAGAAGGCGAGGGGAAGATCAAGAAAGAGATGGATAAATGGTGTAGCTGAAATCTGCAAAAGATATGAACGAATTCACCACACAAACCACCCGAGAAGCGCAAGACAAATACAGAAAACAAAGATACTGGGCTAAAACCTGGTATCAGTGAGATGACTAAAGATCATTATATGTATAATAAACAAACACTGATCGGCACTCATAGATTGAAGCAGAAAATTAGAAGGAAAAACCGGGTTCCCGGCACGGAAACTATAGCTTTCTATTTGTATTTTCTAGTGAATCCTATCTTTCGACTGCTTTATATGAGTACCGATTAATGTTTGTTTATATATATATATATATATATATATATATATATATATATATATATATATATATATATATATATATATATATAGATATATTAAGGCATTATATATATATAAAAAGTTTCTACGGCCTCAAGGGTTCCCCGTTTATTTATGTCCTTTAGAGATCGTACTCATGTCTCCTTCTTAAGGCCATGCCGTACAGCGTTAGACACCATGTCTATCCACAACCTTCTTTCTCGTATTTATTGACATCTTTTAGTACCAACATGTTTCTACTTAGCTCCTTAAATCCGGAAAAGTTCTAGTTTGAAGCAATGAAAGCCTGAGCATATGGAAGCTAATATAATAACATTATGGGACAGAACAGCCTAAACTAATACCTCACACGGAATAAGTAAATATAAAACCCTCTATTATAAAAGAGATTCAGAAAAGTTTACTGCCCCTCCCCCTCTTCCCTTTTCTAACAGCAGGTGAACGTAAAAGTAAGTCAAGTAAAGGTCCCTTTTCCACGCCTTTAGGCGTATAGGGCATATAGGGCTATACCTATATTTGTTATAGACCCATCGCCACAAGATTGGCGATGTGGTCAGCATCACGCCGGTCGCTTTTACTTCCCGGGACTGCACCCGGTACCCACTCAACGCTAGGTCGACTTAGGAGTGAAGGTCATTTTTTTAAAATAGTCCGGCTCAGCCAGGGAGCGAACCCACGAACCTTCCGATCCGCACTTGAACGTCTAGTCGCTAGGCCACGGCGACTCCCCATATGAACGTACAGCTAGTTGTATAGAAAGAGACTCCTGTCCAAGATCCACAGCCATATGTGTAACATGCAAGAATCACTGTTCTAACCTCATATGACAAGCATTTCTTGCATAAGATAATAATATGTGTAAACTGTACTTTTTGCTGGCATTATTCAGTTTTTTATTTCTGTATCATCGCCGGTGGCTAAGGGGTCTGTAAAAACTCTGGAATAAAGTTCTGGTTGTTTGTCCACTTCTGGAGTTTGTTCCAGCACTTACGTTTTACGTGCATATCCGTTTTACAGATATGACTGTTAGTTACTTGTCTCTCATGCAGATGCGTACTGGTTCCTCGCCTCTCGGGTAGATGCACTGCCACACTTTGAAAGAAACATCCCTGATTAGATCGCCACCTTCACCATGCTTTTTGGGGGAGCAGTGGGTCCACTCTCCCCCCCTCCCTGCCTAAAAAGGCCCCTGAGCCTATACGAGAAGCGCTGATTGTGACAAGGATAATAGCGTCGAACCGTCAGAAAGCAATAGCAAACTAGTGAACGTAAAATTGCCTAGAAAAACAATACAACATGTTAAATGCTAGGATAGTTTTACAACGTCAGGCTTGCAACTGTTATCTCTGATACATCTTCGATCTGATGTTATTCTTGTAAAAGGTAAATAAATGTAAAGTAAAGGTAAAGTCGGGAGATGTGAACCAGCGTCACTGCACACGGTTATAAACCATAAGTGCTCTGCCACCAGTACGGACAGCTAATAAGAATTGTCCGCCTGTGTCGCCGTTCGCACGTAACTCTGTAGCTACAGCGACGTTCCTCCATTTACCCCAGAGTATCACTCTGGTACCCATTCCCTAGAGGCTGGGTGAACCCCGGGAACCGCCCGGTTTCAAACACCGACCGAGGGCTGCAGGTATTCTTGTGTCTAGATACTTGAGCTTCTGTACTTGCAATAAACAATACACGCATACTGATAATCAAACAGCGTTATGGTGAACTGCTGAGATTTTCTTGCACCGTACAGTCTTTGGAGGGATTCACCACAGTATAGATTTTGGTCGATTCTCTATTCGTTTGACTAAAGATGCGTCCTCTTGCTTCCGGCGAGAGATGGAAAAAAGATCTTGGTCGATACTCAATTCATGTGACTGGTGATAGTCCTCCTAATATCTTGCGGGAAGTAAACAGAGATTTAGGTCGATTCTCTATGTTTTACTATTGTCTTCTTAATGTCTTGTGAGAGGTGAAAAGAGTTCTTGGTCGATTCTTCATACGTTTTACTGGTGTGCTTTTGATGTACTGCGAGTGGTGAAGAGAAATCTTGGTCGATTCCATATACATTTTATTAGTGTCCCCTTGATGTACTGCGAGTGGTGAAGAGAAAACTTGGTTGATTCTATATACATTTTACTAGTGTCCCCTTGATGTATTGCGAGTGGTGAAGAGAAATCTTGGTCGATTCTATATACATTTTATTAGTGTCACCTTGATGTATTGCGAGTGGTAAAGAGAAATCTTGGTCGATTCTATATACATATTACTAGTGTCCCCTTGATGTATTGCGAGTGGTAAAGAGAAATCTTGGTCGATTCTATATACATATTACTAGTGTCCCCTTGATGTATTGCGAGTGGTAAAAAGAAATCTTGGTCGATTCTATATACATTTTATTAGTGTCCCCTTGATGTATTGCGAGCGGTAAAAAGAAATCTTGGTCGATTCTATATACATTTTATTAGTGTCCCCTTGATGTATTGCGAGTGGTAAAGAGAAATCTTGGTCGATTCTATATACATTTTACTAGTGTCCCTTTGATGTATTGCGAGTGGTGAAGAGAAATCTTGTTCGATTCTATATACATTTTACTAGTGTCCCCTTGATGTATTGCGAGTGGTGAAGAAAAAACATTGTTGATTCTCTATACATCTGAATTGCGTTTTCTTGATGTCTTGCGAGACGAGAGTTATGACATTCTCCAGAAAATGAAGAACTACCAATATCAAAACTAATAAACAGCAAGATTTTACATATCTGGGGAGCATTTTTTTTTAGAAGCCGGAAGAATGAATAAAGAAATTCAGCAAAGATGCAATAAAGCCAATCAAGTTTTAGGCCAAATGACACCAATTTTGAAATGCAAGCATGCGAATATGAACACTAAAAGAACTCTTGTTTAACATAATATTCTTACCAAAGCTATGCTATCGACACAGTCAGCTAATAGTAACGACGCTTAGCGGTGCATTTTAACTAAATAAAAAGCTGACATAGACACATTCAAAATCGGTAACTGCTACAAACAGAACATCATCATCTACACAATTAAAAAAAAAAAATAAAAAAAAAAATAAGTGTCAGAAAGCTGTGCACAAACACGGGACAAGTCCAGCAGTGGCTTTCAGCTCACTGCGTTATCCAAAGAAATGCAAAGGCAGATACGCCCACGCGTATAGGCTAAAGAGAACCCAATACACCCTCAAGCTGCCTCACAGCTTTGAAACACCATGGATACTCTTACAACAATTTGAAGCTAAACTAGAGAAAAGACTACACACACTATTTTTTACGTAACCACATGTACACAAAATTCAAGATAGGTGTATCAGCCATGTGCACCTGTGGAAATGTGCCCCAGACAGCAAAGCATGTACTCCAGGACTGCACCGATTTTGACACATTAAGGCAAACCTCTTGGCCAGAAAGAACAACAGTGGAACGTAAACTCTATGGACCACTGAATGAACTAACAACGACAGTGAAATTTATACAAGAGACAAAACTGCTAATATAGACAACTTATTTCAGGCCAACGAAAGAAGAAGACTACACACAATTACAGATAACAGCATGCTATAAAAAGCAAGAAGAAAGACGATACAAACTTGATTTAAATAATTGCATCCGTGTGTTTGTTCGATTACTGAAATTATACTTTAAGGCAAGCAACAGACTCGAGAACTTGGTGACAACTGGCAAGACTGGGAGACATACGACTGGGGATATATATATATAGTATATATATATATATATATATATATATATATATATATATATATATATACACGCGCGCGCGCGCGCGCTCTTGATGCTCTCGCCACATGTATGGGGTGGAAAAAGGGCACTGACCTGATCCGTGATTTTACCTATCTTGTAGGTGGCGAATCATCTCTGTAATCGGCATGGCACGTTACACGATGATGATATTTCCATAAATAGTTTTTGTGTGTGTTGTTATTGTTCACTGATAACGGGGCAGTGGGTTTAACAAGTTTGAGAACTTGTGGTATAGATGTAAGCAAATTGAAAAATTTAATAAAAATTATGCTGGCTCAGTTGTTAGAAGGCTGCGAATTCATGCGGGAGACCCGGGTTCGACCCTCGGTAAGGGATACTGATTTTTTTTTCTACCGTAGATGTGAAGGCTTGCACAGTCCGTGGCGACTGCACTAGCCACGGGGCCCTAAATCCTCAGGGTCACTACCCCCTTACTGCACACTACCGAGTGTCTAGCCAAGTGGATTCAACCTTTTTCAGATGCCTCCTCCCCCTCCACCCAGGTCTTCTGAATATAAGGCAAGACCTCCACGCCCCCCCCTCTCCTGACTTAAAAAAAAAAAAATTCGATCAAAAAGAGGACAAACAGAAAACTTCCAAGTACTATTGACAAGAACTTTCAGAGAAACGTCCATAAATATCAGTTTTAAATACTATTATGCCCTTAGCGTTTTGTTTTCTATTGTTTGAAAATATAATTTATTTAAAATTAAATTAGAAACAAAAGTGTTTGAATAAAAGATTATTATTATAAGTAGAGATGAACTGAATTTTAAAACTGCTAGACGACCAATTTGAACCCCCCCCCCCCCCTCTTTAAAAAAAAGGGGGGGGGCGGTTACAGAGTTCGTCGTGGAAAGGTGGCTGGTTAGTTGCAAGATTAAGAAAAACAACAACAGAACAAACATCGGGCACCTAAAAAAGGGTTCCACCCCTAGAGTACAGCGAAGGTTTCCGAACGGCACGCAAAGAACCGAATGCAATACGCAGACAGATGGGTGAATGACACGGGTGACGCTAATCAAACACTGACCAACAATAAAATTACCGGCCTGGCGCCTCGTGTCAGCATTTTCTTCATGTTTAGAGAACTCTTGTCTTTACTTCATACAATCATAAAACCAGTTTCTCCAACAAGGGGTTGATTCTATCAATCGTCGATGCTTCATAAAAGTAGAGAGTAACAGACTGACGGGTGTGGCGTTTAAAAATCTCCTCACGCTCAAGAGTTCGACCAGATGTGAACTTACTATGTGACACGCAGAAAAGTGGACAGTTTGGGGGTGGTTGGGGGGGGGGGGGGGGACATCTATAGTCAGACAGATCAACAGACGGACAAACATATATTTATATATATATATACACACACACACACACACAGACAGACAGACGGACGGAAGGACGGAAGGACGGATGGACTGACCGACCGACCGACCGACCGACCGACCGACCGACCGACCGACCGACCGACCGACCGACCGACCGACCGACAGACAGACAGACAGACAGACAGACAGACAGACAGACAGACAGACAGACAGACAGACAGACAGACAGACAGACAGACAGACAGACAGACAGACAGATAGATAGATAGATAGATAGATAGATAGATAGATAGATAGATAGATAGATAGATAGATAGATAGATAGATAGATAGATAGATAGATAGATAGATAGATAGATAGATAGATAGATAGATAGATAGATAGATAGATAGATAGACAGACAGATAGATAGATAAGATAGATAGACAGAAAAAGAGAATGCACTAAAACCTAAACTACAGAATGCACTAACATCTAAACTATTCTCATCTACAGAAGCACCATGGTCAGTAGCAAAGGGACACACGCATCCATTCTTCTAGCACTCCTCCTCCTTGCCTTAGTCCAGTCTTCCTTATGTCAGAACTACCACTTCAGCAACGGCTGGTACCCCGGCAAGAAAAGATCCGCATCGCCATCTAGTGCCGTTGGCGACAGCGGTACCAGCAGCACACGAAGCGCCAGCAGCTACGTGGTCCCTTACGAAGACTCCTGTACTCTGTCGCCTGAAGCCGTTATGATCATCAACAGGATTGTGCTCGTAAGTTAGCTGTTCATCATCATTGTCCTGTTGTGCCATTTTATGTCAGATAAAACTCTATTACGCCATTCCGGTAAAACATGTGTAATCATTTCGATATCATGGACCTTTTGCCTCTCTCATCAACGTTAGTTTTATGATTTCCTTTGAAAGTCCCCACTTCCGCAATCCATTTATTTCCCATTTTAGTACCTGCCTAGTGATATGCTCTGCTCGTTTCTTCTCAGGATGTGTCCATTACACAGCCACCTTCTCTGTATTATAACTGTTCGTACCAGTGGTTGTCCAGACATTTCTCTTACTTCTACACCCTTCTTGTATTCATCCAATTTATATGTTCAACATTTCCCTAGTGCATGTTTTCAAATGCCGTTACAGTATGCTTTGTCATTATTCGGCTCTGTTCTGTTTTATCTGACCCGGTGTCAGATTAACTCCCTACGCAGTAAAGCAAACATAGCGGTGGAACAGCTAGCCACCCTCCCACAACATAAGAAGACAGTGCCGATTAAAAAAAAAAAAGACATTGGTGACAGGGTCGTCCACTGGCTTGCCGGTAGAAGACTTCGTCGCCGGTCGGGACAGTATTTGGGTCTGCCTCCTTTGATCGCATCCTTCTCATGGCTCTCGGAAGACCATTTTACCTATCTGGGTTCCACAGTGAATAGTAAACTATCGCTGGACCAAGAAATCAACACCAGGATAGGATAAGGCAGCAACAACAATGAGCAGATTGTCAGTGAGAGTTTGGGAGAACAGAAAGCTCACAATTAAAACAAAAACCCTTGTCAATCAGGCTTGTGTTCTCAGCACTCTGCTTTATGGCAGTAAAACTTGGTCAACCTATTTGCACCAAGAGAGACGAATAAATAGCTTTAACATGCGATGCCTAAGAAGAATACTTGGCATTAAGTGGCAGAACAAAATCACAAACACTGAGGTACTGGAAAGAGTAGGTACTACAACAGTCTTTCCATGCTCAGTCTACGAAGGCTCAGCTGGCTGGGTCACATCTGGAGAATGGAGGATGGCAGAGTCTTAAGGCCATCCTTTATCATCATCGTCACCACCAACATGTAGCACGTGTTCGCTACGTCCTACCACAGCACTCCGAAAAGCCACTCGGCGCGGCCAATGCAACCAGTCCTCTCTTGTAAACTTTTACGTCCAGCTTGTCTGTATGTGTTCATAATCCATCTCTGTTTCTTTTTCTATGATCTATATCCTCCATTCTAAGGCGCTGCGAACGCGCTTCGTAACGCCAGGGTGCCGGGTTCGATACCAGCTGCGGGCCCTGCGTTGGTTTCGACATTGGTATCGAGAAGCCGACCGTCCAGGAAAAGAAATTGCAAACTTATTCTTTCTTCTTCTGCCTTTCTATCCCCCAATGGAGCATAGGCCCTCGACCAACTCACGCCAAGTCGTTCTATGCTTCGCCATTGCATGGAGCTCTCCCCATGTCCTCCCCATCTTTCTAACTTCATTCTCCAGCTCTCTTCTCTATGTGTTTTTTGGCCTTCTTTTATTCCTATGCCCCTGTGGGTTCCAATGCAAAGACATTCTAGTTATGCTGTTCTCCTGTTTTCTCAGTGTGTGTCCTATCCAACGCCAGTGTCTTTTCCTCACCTCTTGGTCCACTGGAGCCTGTTTAGTTCTCTCCCAAAGTTCTACATTAGTTATTCTATCATACCATTTAATTCTCTCTATTCTGCACAGGCACTAGTTAATGAATGTCTGTAATTTATTAGTAATTGCCTTAGTTGTTCTCCATGTTTCCGCCCCATACAATAGTACTGATTTGACATTAAAATTAAAAAATATTTAGTTTAGTATTTCTTTTAATTTCTTTTGACCTCCACAAATTACCTAGTGCTATGAAAGCCCCTCTTGCCTTTTGTATTCTTATTTTAATATCTCTATCAGTTCCTACATCTTTACATTACTGCCCAAATAAGTGTACGACTCCACGTCTTGGAGTGGGGTGACATTAAAAGAAACCACATTACTATTTGCCTGATTTTTTTCTCATTATCTTTGTCTTTCCTTTATGGATTTTCAGACCAAGCTGCTGTGATCTCACATCAAGTATATTTAATTTATCTTGCATCTGATTCCGTGAATGGGTTAGAAGAGCAATATCATCAGCGAAGTCCAGATCATCAAGCTGTTTTGTAGGGGTGAATTCCATTCGTGGTGTTAGCAGTTACTGTTTTCATAATCCAGTCAATAGTCAGTAAAAATAAGAGAGGCGACAAAAGACATCGCAGTCGCACGCCTGTTTTTATTTCAAATGGATCTGTTAGCTTTCCCTCATGAAGAACTCGACATTTTATTTCTTTATATGTTGCCTTTACTAAGTTGATAATTTTCTGTGGGATTCCATAGTGCCCCATCAATTTCCAGAGAGATTCCATATCAATGCTGTCAAATGTTTTTTCATAGTCTATAAATCCAATGTAAAGTGGTGAGTTCAGTTCAATGCTTTGCTCTATTATAATACGTAATGTGACTGGACGTAAATTTCCCAGAAAAAACCAGAACAGCATAAAAGTGCTGGGATTTGTTCTGCAACGATATCCTCCATTACTGTCTGCCCCAGAGCAATATGGTTAGGTAGTTTAGTGCCTAACAAACTATCATCATCATCAATTTCTACTTCTACCATAAGCGCCGTGGGGAGGAACAGTTTGGGATCCATTACTAGATGGGCAGAAATTGGCGATTCCGTGTCCATTTAGAAGTTTTTTAAACATCATCAACCCATATTCTTTTAGGGCTACATCTTGACTTCACATTATTTCTTTTCATGTGTAGCGCCCGGGATGGTAGTCATTCTGGCTGCATTCTTAAAAGATGGCCGAACCATCTGATCTTCTGTTTCTCAATGAATTTGCTGCATGATGTTGCTCCCCAGTCTGTCTGATACTATCATTATAACTTTGTCGTGGATGGTTAAGTCGGGGGCTTTTCTCAGATATCTCGTTTCGCAGATGTTAATTGTACGTAGGTAAGCCTCTGATAAGGTTCAATCTCGCAGTGGTGGAACAGTGTTGGTATAAATAAGCTGTTGTTTCCTGGCGCTTATAATTATGTTTGGATATCTAAATAACGGTGTCAGTTGGTGCACAGAAACGATACTATCTAGAAATCAGATATGGTTACTAACCGCAAATTTGAAAAAAAAAAAAAAAAAAAAAAAAAAAAAAAAAAAAAAAAAAAAACTAACAATGAAAATTAGATGTTTGAGAAAGACTGCAGGAATGACCAGAAGAAATACAATCAGGAATGAAATCTGAACCTTTCAGTACCAATGAGCTCGCTCATACGTTGATACTATATATAGTACACATTTCTATAAGTTACCTATCTCATTCTTGCCTTATGTTAACTCCTTATTGTCCAGTTACCACTATAACACCTTGTCTCTCAGAGCTGTATAATTCAGCTCTATAAGACTAAAACACTGTTGCTCTAGGATACCTAACTTTAGCACAGACACTGTTGAGTTCAACACTATCCGGACCGAACTAGTTCAGAGAAAAGGTCAGCACAAAACCAGAACATGCAAAGATAGCCAATCAAATGGTTTTTACACTCAATGAGATTACAGTTAGACGCCAACCATACAAGATATATACCAACAGAGTATATGGACGTCAAGAAAACGTAGACCAAAAACAAAATGGAAAGATAACATCAGGAAAACTAAAAAAAAAACAAAAAAAAAACCAGTACTAGATAAATTTTCTATATATCAACCGACACTCAATGGGTGATATAGTCAACATCCCGTCGGCCACCTTTACTTCCCAGGACACTGCCGGGAATTCATCTAAAACTGGGTCGAGCTAGTAGTCAATGTCGATTTTCTGGTTTATTTGAAATGTGAATCCAATGCGTGAGTTATTTTAAATCTAAAACTAACACATGCAACAGACCACATCTTTTAGGTTGCGATATAAAGAAAGTGGGAGGAGACACCAGTGCTAGACTATGTGAAACAAATCAGCATGCCAGAGGGTTGGGTTACATAATACGATTACCGCACGACAGCGCCCACATAAATCTCTTGCGTATATACATAATATGTGTCGAGAATGAGGACGCAATGCAATAACTAGCTGATTAAATATCGCAGGTCGTGAATATAGATAGGCTCTGCAGGTGGCTCTGAAAATGTGAGCATTAATAGACAAAAGACACAAAACAATGGCGTAAGAAAAGGAAACAGTAGTAGTAGTAGAAGAAGAAGAAGAAGAAGAAGAAGAAGAAGAAGAAGAAGAAGAAGAAGAAGAAGAACTAGAAGAACAAAGAAAGAAAGAAAGAAAGAAAGAAAGAAAGAAAGAAAGAAAGAAAGAAAGAAAGAAAGAAAGAAAGAAAGAAAGAAAGAAAGAAAGAAAGAAAGAAAGAAAGAAAGAAAGAAAGAAAGAAAAGAAAGAAAAAAAGAAAGAAAGAAAGAAAGAAAGAAAGAAAGAAAGAAAGAAAGAAAGAAAGAAAGAAAGAAAGAAAGAAAGAAAGAAAGAAAGAAAGAAAGAAAGAAGAAGAAAAAGACACTTTTCTACACTGGACAGCCTTCGATATCCCAGCACTGTCCAACATTTCTTCCTCCAAAAGGACACCAAGAGAGAAAAAAAAGTTAGTTGTGTATCGTTTACAGGACGTTGCAGAACCAAACCCAGCATTTTTTGGCTGTTGTGGCTTTCCTCGGCAAAGTTTACGTTAGGCAGTTTGCCACTGCTTACTGAACGGTCAGCTTTCGATATCACACTCGAAACCAAAGCAAAACAAATCATCCGCAGGTGGGATTGAACCCGGCACCACGAAGCTCGTTTGCAACGCCCGCCTAAGCCACAGACGCCGACAACAGAACACAGACCCAGACTGGACCAATTTTATGCGAAGAACATGACTTTTCTAAAGAAAAAGAAAGTAGACCCCTTTTTGCTTATCGCCATATGCACTAACTCCTAGTGGTTGATTTCCTAATGTTAAACACTAGTATCTGTCCGCATTACTGCACACTATGTGCTTCCTTGCATTCTCTACCCAATGCTTTTATTGGCTCTAACTATGCCAGAAATTCTTGCAATTACTGTATTTCAAAGCGCAATAATTGGTCAGATTTAATCTCTATTGTAGTCCTTTGTGCTCCACTGGAAGATGTCCGGCAAAAGGAGATGAATGGGCAAAAGGAGATGAATGGGCAAAAGGAGATGAATTGGCAAAAGGAGATGACAGGCAAACAGAGATGAATGTGCACAAGCACACATTATTAACTCGCAATGCCACAGACTACTGCTGCATAAGAAGAACAACTATATGTTTGCAATGGGGATAACTGAATACTGAAAACAAGACAAACCTTGATCAGGAAGCGCAAAGAGAGGAATGGAAAATACATGCACAAATACCGTACACTCGAACGTTTCGACTAAATTATTCGTCAAAGAATTAAACGGGAATGTTGTCTAATGTTGAATTAGGAATCGACATCCGAGCACTCGGGACACTACCATAAGCGCTTCGTGCCCATCTTCAGCAGTAAGCGAAGAGTACCAATGCCGATGGCACCAGTAACTGTCTTATTGTATTAAACGGGAGTCATAAACTAACAACAAATTAAAGGAAGGTAGCATAGAATCAAGATGCGAAAAATAGGGGGAAAATGGGGCAAGATGAGCGATTGCAAAACGAAATATGAACGAAGGAAGGAGGAAATGGAGGGTAAACAAAAGTAAAGGACCATTTATACGCCATCAGCGCACCGGGCATATAATGCCAGATTCATTTTTTTTAGACCAATCGGTTCAAATAAAATGGTTCGGACATGTGTCAAGACCACGACCAGATAGTGCACCACAGTGAGCCTATCACTCAGACATAAAATAAGAAGAGCCTGAGGTCGACAACGCAAGCTATGGATCAATGGAATATCCCAGGCCGTAAATACCATCTATAAATACGTAGCACATACCAAGGCTCGTACCTGATGCCTCTTCAAACCTGACGTTAAAAGACAAAACAGGACTACAGAAGAAGAAAAAGAAGAAGAACAAGAGTGGGGGCGATGTGGCCAACAGGTCCCCTTTACTTCCCAGAATATTACCTAGTATCCATTTTAGGGTGAAATGAGAGGGCTGGATATAAATGAAAAACAACGTAAATAAATGGATGGAAGCAGATGAAGGTATGTTAATCACTGATATTCAGGGCTGAGAACGACGGAATTAAAAATGAAGCGATTTTCCAAGAAGACGTATGCTTTGATCCTCGGCGCAAGATGTTACCATGAATATTGATCTAAAATATGAGGCATTGGTAATGGCACTGTCGAGTATATCATAACCTTATCGTAACCTTGTATTTTATTAGATGATTCAGGCTAGCATGCTTCTCCACAGACCTCAGATCTTTAAATTCCTTAATGTGACTGCCACACACAAGCCCAATTTGTGACTCTTTGATAATAAAGTTCGCTCGTTCGTTTGTTCTTGGACCAGCTAACATAACTGATATAGTTCTGCATCTGAAACTTCTAAATCCAATCTTTCTAGTCGCAAAGATAATCTCAAATCACACGATTAAAACCACCGTTGCTTTCTCCCTGTGTGGGTTCTAGGACTCCAGAACAAAAAAAACAGCCCCCCCCCCCCCCCACTACAAGAATGTCGTAGAAGGCGACTGATTATGGTTGTCTCCTTCAGTGCCGGACTGCGTCTACCTGAGAGGTGAGGAAATAAAATTTTCCGCATACAAATAAGCCAGATCTGTAAAATGGATGTGCACGTAAAACCCAAGTTTTGGATCAAGACCAAATTCCAGTGGACACAAAAACTAGAATTTTCTGCTGGTGTTTAAAGCATGTGAAGTGAAGAAGAAGAAGAATGTCGCTTTCTTATCTTCTTCGCTTCCTCTTCTTCCGCTGTGAGTGTCGAGGGAGATATAAGGTTCTGTCTATAGCTCTTCTGGCCGCCTCGACCATAGGCACATCGTGCTGTTGTAGAGTTTCTCTGATGTTATCCTTTCATCTTGTTCTTGGTCTACCTCGGGCTCTATGTCCTTCTTCTCTTTCCATGTATGCTTTGTATGGTATGGTGTCACAAGGCATTCTCTCTAAGTGGGCAAACCATTTCACTTGCTGTCTTCGTATGTAATTTAGAATTGGTTCTGTGCCGACTTTTTCTTTTATGCTCTCATTCCTGACCTTATCTCTTATGGTCACTCCTACAGCCCTTCTCAGACATCTCATTTCCGTGGTTACCAATTTTCTTTTATGGTTTGTTGTGAGTGACCATGTCTGGCACTGGTAGCACAGAGTTGGAATAAATATGCTTTGAATAAGATGTCTCTTTGTGCTGATTGGGATTGTCTTACGCTGTAAGAGGGGGGCTAGCTGTCCCAATACTTGGCTTGCTTTACTGCATCTAATGTTAATTTCTTTATCCAATTTCCCATCTTCGGTAAATGTAGTTCCTAGATATTTAAACTCAGATGCCTGTTTAATGCCTTTGCACTCTATTGCTATGTTTAGATCTGTCTTCTTTTTTCCTATTGACATTACTTCTGTCTTTTCCGTGTTGATTCTCATATTATTTGTTTTACATTCTTCATTCATGGATGTTAGATGTTGTTGCAATTTCATGGCTGTATCTGCTATCAAGGCCTGGTCACCTGCAAAGAGTAATTCGTTGATCTTACTAACATTTTCATTCATGGGCTTGGCATTCTTGCATATACTGTCGATGTAGGTGATAAACAGCAGTGGTGATAAGACACACCCCTGTCTTACTCCAGATGTTACTGTGAATGGATGAGATGTTCCCTGATTTATTCTAACTACACTTCTACAATCCCTGTATAAACTTTTGCACACTTCGATGAGGTGTTTGCTTACTCCATATCTTGCCATTACTTTCCATAATAATTGTCTGTCGACTCTGTCAAATGCCTTCTCCTGGTCTACGAATGCCACAAATAAGTTCTTATTGTATTCAATGTTCTTTTCTATTAACTGTTTAAGTGTGAAGATTGCATCTGTGCAGCTTCTATTTCTCCTAAATCCCATCTTATCTTCTGCCAGCTGTGGTTCTATCACTGGTCTCAGTCTTGTTTCTATTATCTTGGCATACATTTTGCCAACATGGCTTGAAAGAGAGATGCCTCGGTATTGACCGAATTCTCGTTTGCTTACTTTGTTCTTCCACAATGGTATAACTACTGCATGTTGCCAGTCAATAGGGGCAGTTTGTTGTACCCATGCTGCATTAAATATTCTGTGAAGCCATCTGATGCTGCTTTCACCTGCTGCTGTTTGAATTATTTCTTTTGGTAATCTATCAGCTCCTGGTGCTTTATATTTGGGAGACTGCTTAATGACTTTTTCTATTGCATCCATTAGTATGTGTGGTTCTAACACTGTTGCTCTGTGCTCTTCAGTTGTTCTTTCCTGATGATCTCCTCAAGGATTAAAGAGCTCATTGAAGTATTCCGTCCATCTTTCTGCTATCTCGGGTGGATCTATCAATGGCCTTTATGTCTTATCATTAATTATTTCAGTGGGGTTGTAGCTCTCATCTCTTTTCCGCATATTTTAACTACTTTGAAAAATTTTCTGCTGGCTGTTTTATCATGACTCACCGAAACGTTCCCAGGATGCCTGTTTTGCTTTCTTGACACTCTTGTTGGTTTCTCTCCTTTGCAGTCTATCTTTCATATAAAAAGGTTATATGGGAATTGAATGCTAGCCCAATATTTTTACATACAATTTGGCACTTGCTGATCAATAGCACACCATTACTTCTGAGAAAACTTCTTAAAGAAAGAAGTGGTAGTGCAATCTGTGCTCTTACTTAACGTTAGCACAATCTCTCTCTCTTTCTCCCCCCCCCCCCTCCCTTCATCGCATGTAGGTAATACAAGTAAGTAGGTAAAGGAACCTTTTCCACGCCTTTGGGCGTATAGGCATATAAGGCTAGATCTATATTTTTATAGACCAATCGGCACAAGATGGGTGATGTTTCAGCATCACGCCGGCTGCCTTTACTTCCCGGGACTGCACACGGTACCCACTCAAGGCTGGGTTGACCTCGGAGCCAAGGTCATTTTTGAAAGGAGCCGGCTCCGCCAGGGACGAACCCACGACCTTCCGATCCGCGGCGAGCGTCTAGCTGCTCGGCCACGGCGACTCCCAGGTAATACAAAACTACATATATGTTGGGACGATCAGTGAAACATTTCTAGGAGAACCGACGCCTGATAGGGGCGGTAAGGCAGCCATTCTAACGCTCTATCACGCAACTTCTTTTTTTTTTCAAACAATACAATTAAACAAATGCAGTGCCGCGATGTACAGATGCATAATAAGCCTTAAAAAACAGATATCCTTTACAGGCGTGATGTTTTCCGTATCCAAAAGTTTATCGAGCAATATCTATCCATAATCACGCTTCTAGGTGATGAGAAAAATCAATCAATATGTTGGCCTTATCTAAATACCTCAACTTTGTCCAGGGTTATCACTGCTTCTCCAGGAAAGCAGCGGACAGTTGGAGGGGCACAGAAAGAACACCCGCGTAGGCAAGGATGCACTTCCATTAAATGGCAGTGAAAGCAAAACTTCAGATCAGGCTAGCGGTTCTTAAACCAAGGTCCGCGGTCTATGCTGGCCCTGATTCCTAATATGTGAGGCCCGCGAAGAGATAACACTTAACTATATACATTGTAATATGACAGTAAAATCTGCTGTTTCGGCAAAGCACTGGGCAGTTGGAAGGGGCACAGAAAGGACATCTGCTAATCCCCGTGTGGGTTCCGGGGCCCCATTGTGGAGGAAAACATGAATAGACCCACTGCCTGTCCAAAAGCATGTCGTAAGAGTCGACTTATTGGTAGCTTCCTTGTGAGGTAGGGAACCAACATTCTGCATGCAAATGAGTCAGACATGTGAAATGGATGTATACGCAACACTCAGGTTCTGAAACAGGACTGGAGTCCAGAAGTGGACAAACAACCAGAATTTTCCGCCGGAGTTTACAGCCGGTGAACGCGAAGAAGGAGAAGACATCTACAAAGAAGCAACTTTAGAAATCACGTTAGTGGTTCCTAAACCAAGGTCCGCAGTCTATTTTGGTACTGTTTCCTAAATATGTAAGACCCTCGAATAGATAACATCTAATTATATAAATTGTAATATTACAGCAAAATATGTAGTTCCGGCGAAGCAGTGGGTATTGGCAAGGGCCCAGACAGCTCATCCACGTTTCTAGGCAGAACACAGATTAATAAATAACAAAAGCACAACTTCAGAATAATCAGTCGGTTCTTAAATCAATACTTGCGATTTATACTGACACTTCTACTTATGTTTAAGTAGAGTACAGTTAAAGACCTATATTAAGTCTGAGATTTTGCTCCTGTTTGATTCTCTTACTTGGGGCGTTAATCTTAACATGCAGCAATACTGGAAGGGAACACTGACCTGATCTGCCCTTTTCACACCGTTGACACATGGGGCATATAGCACTAGGCCTATGTTTTATAGACCAATCGGCACTCAGTGGGTCACGGGGTCAAGGCCACATCGGCTGCCTTTACTTCTGAGGACATTACGTAGTACGAATTTTACGCGGGCTAACCGCAGGACCATCGTCAAATATGAAAAACAATCCCCTCAATGAGGATTTGAACCAAAGACCTTCGTGCCGGCAGGCGAGCGACTCAAATATGCACGGACGACCCATAAATATATTACGGTTTTAATTACACTGTATTCAAGATATCTAACAAAACGAAAAGTAGACCAGCGAGCTTCACAATCTAATAAGCACATACGGAAAGTGAACGTTACGGAAAGACAGACTTCGTCAGCACAATACAAATCAACAAAACCGCATGTACAGGCAAGAATACACAAAATCACTTAGCGGACGTATTCCTGACAGAAGGGACGTTTTTGTCCGGCAGTGGAATAATTACATTAGTATTACAGTAAATTGAAAAGTAAATGGTATCACTGCAGGCCAATAGGTAATAGGTATATGCAGTTAGCCCTAAAATATGCAGATCAACAGACATTTGATTTTAATAATTAACCAACCATGGTAGCAATACGAACAATATTCCGACAGAACAACCTTGTTATAGCCGTGGTATATGATGTTTAGTTTCTGCGAGTCTGGAACACACTGTGACAACCGGATATATTTTTGAAAACAGATTTGAAAGAATATAAAATATGGAAAACATATCTTGACTTTAATTATCACCCGAAAGGTGCCAGCAATCGAAACTGTATGTATGTATGTATGTATGTATGTATGTATGTATGTATGTATGTATGTATGTATGTATGTATGTATGTATGTATGTATGTATGTATGTATGTATGTATGTATGTATGTATGTATGTATGTATGTATGTATGTATGTATGTATGTATGTATGTATGTATGTATGTATGTATGTATGTATGTATTTATGTATGTATGTATGTATGTATGTATGTATGTATGTATGTATGTATGTATGTATGTATGTATGTATGTATGTATGTATGTATGTATGTATGTATGTATGTATGTATGTATGTATGTATGTACATACATTAATAATACATTCATATATACACATTAAATGTGAACGAGATGATGTGAAAAAAAATGCACATTGCATGTTAATGAAATGAGGTGAGAGAAATTAAATTAAATATCACTGGACTGATCTGAAAGACATGATAAATGCATTTTAGGTGATAACGAATTGACGTGAAAGAAACGCATATTAGGTGATAACGAACTGACGTGAGAGAAACATTATATGTTAACGAAATGGCGTGAAAGAACCATTATATGTGAACGAAATGACGTGAAAGAACAATTACATGTTAACGAAATGACGGGAAAGAAACATACGTTACCGAAATGACGTGAAAGAACCAGTATATGTTAACGCAATGACTTGAAAGAAACATTTTATGTTAACGAAATGACGTTAAAGAACACTGTATGTTAACCAGATGAAATGAAAGAAAGAAATGATAAATACATCCGTGGGGATGAAATGAGGCGAAGGAAATAATGTGGAAGAAATGATTAACACCCGTAATCTGTTAACGATGTGATGGGGATGAAATAATAAAACCACACAGTATGCGAATGTGATGATATGAAAGAAATGATAAATACATATCGCATGTGAATAAAATCATGTGAAAGAAATGATAAGTATATATCGCATACCCACATTCGTCTATACTCATTCTATCATGCATATAAATTTGTCTTATTTCAGAACGAGGTTGCTAGGATGCAGAGATCGTGCAACTCTGAGGCCTCTACTGGGCTGACA
>CAJHNH020005024.1:90000-245000 GCA_905116865.2 Candidula unifasciata | reverse complement strand
TATCGATTTGTTAATCATGTTTCCGCTACAGCATTTATCCATCTATTTTGTGGTATTTCCATCACCTTCCTCCCAGATATTCCGCTGTTTAAAAAAAAAAAAATCTCATGCGCAGATTGGTTTGGCTGTATTCTCACTAGATGACCGACCCAGTTCATTCTTTGTCAATATAATTCAGACACGGCCTTATTCTAACTTTCTCTCTAATGTTGATATTCGTAACCCTGTCCTTTCTTGTTTGTCAGTGACCTTACGGAGACAGAGAATTTCACAGGTACTTTTTTTTGGGATCTAATGCCCTATACACTGCTGCTGCATGCGACAGCAAGTAAACAAGGATTTAGTGTCAGTTGATTGAGGGCCTATGCTCCACTAGGGGATAAGAGAAAAAAAGAAATCCCTTGACACCCCGTTCGACCTTATAAAACGTTATAATCAGGACACACATAACGGCTTTACTAAGTCCCACTATGGTGCTGCTCAAATGAAGTAAGAGTCCCCTTTAGACGAGTGCTGTCGCCCCTGGTAAACTTTGAAGATCGCACTGCGAAACCATTTCACTAACGCGCAATCAGCCGTAATGGTGTCTTGCAGTTTTGCTCCAAACTGTGAGCCACTTTAACAGATCTTATGTCCCATCAGCGATTACATAACTATATATTTTACATAGAAAGAAATCATTTAAACGCGACAACGATTTTTAAATAAAGAATCGATTTTAAAATACAAATGCGATTTCTAAATTCAGTAGCGCGTTTTAGTCTACAAACTAATCTCACATGTACAACTAGCTGATGGTTCGCAGGTGCCAGTTTCAACACAGATAAAAAACATTTTAACAGGCACTTACGTCTAAAAAAGGCATACATCTAATCTAAGTCAGAGCCGAAACCAGATCTCCAAAAGCTGCAGACCGCTCGATCAACATTAGGACATCAAGGTCAAATTACCAATATGCATCCGAACTTCAGTGTGTGTCCAATGTTGCAGGGTTCGGTTATCCGTTTTTTTTTTCTTCTTCATATTCTGAGCCACAGAAAAACACTAACTTAATGCGAATGTTTCAGAATAATGTAGTGATAAAAGAGATAAAGGGGATAGGAATCGGTATGGGAAGGGGGGTGAGGGATATCACAACAATTTAAAAGACAAAGGTATATATAATATTAAATATACAGTAGCACGGAGAATAACTTCCCGAGTGGGTTCCGGTGTCTCACATTAGAGGGGGAAAAAGTAAGAGATTTACAGCTTCTAACAAGCTAGTAGTGAGATCTTTTTTTCGAAGTTGGATTACATCTGCATGAGAGGCGAGTAACCAACAGTCTGCATACAAATTAGCCAGATCTGTAAAACGGATGTCAACTCAAAACTCAGGCTGTGAAACAAGACTAGAGTTCAGAAGTGGACGAAGAACCACAGTTTTCTGCCGGAGTTTCAGCCGGTGAAGAAAAAGAAGAAGAAGAAGAAGAAGAAGAAGAAGAAGAAGAAGAAGAAGAAGAAGAAGAAGAAGAAGAAGAAGAAAAAGAACAAGAAGAAGAAGAAGGAGAAGAAAAAAAAAAGAAGAAAAAACAAAACACAAGAAAAATGACTAGAAGATGACTACTATGAAAAAAAAAATGTCGGCATCTGTGGCTTAGGCGTTGCAAACACGCTTTCGTAATGCCGGGGTGCCGGGTTCGATCCCTGATACAGACAATCCAATTTCTTGCGCTGGTTTCGACTGTGGTATCGAGAGCTGACTGTTCAGGAGCAATGGCAAACTACTGAAACCCAATCTGCCTAGAAAAACCACAATAACCAATAAATACTGGGGTTGATTCTGCAATGTTTTAAAAAGGGTACGCAGCTAACTTCAACTAAAAAAATAAAAATAAAAATAAAAAAAAAGTACAAATTCAAACTTTCATTAACTGGTAGATGTAAACAAGTGCAATTAAATGGTATGACAGAATAACGGAAGACAGTTTAAGGAGAGAACTAAACAAACTGCACTGAATCAAGAGGCGAGGGCGGTGGTGCTAATTAGGACGCACAGTGAGAAAAACTAATAACAAAGTGATTATAACGTTCTTACACTGGAAACCAGAGGACCACAGAACTAATTATACACACACGCGTGCGCGCATACGTACCTACCAGACACATACACACACGCAGAATGCAATTACAGGCAACAGATGAGACAGTAAAGGATGAAATGGTAAAGGGTGAAATGGTAAAGGGTGAAATGGCACAGGATGAAATGGCAAACGGTGAAATGGCACAGAATGAACTGGAAAAAGGTGAAATGGCAAAGGATGGGATGGCAAAGAATGAGATGGCAAAAGAAACAGCACATTTAATTAAATCAGCTTTAAAATGTTCAACTTCCTATATACATGCATACCTGCAGCCAGCTAACAATTTATTTACCTATCTATGTAAGTGTGAGCATGTTTTTACCCACCCATCCATCTATATGTCCATCTATCTGCCCGCCTGCCTGCATATCCATCCATACATGCGTTTATCTTTGCAGCCTTGTGTTCCATCTATTGATCTACTGCACATTTACCCCCCCCCCCCCCCCCATTCCTTCCCATTTATTATCTTACATAAACATCAATGCACCTGGTACAGATTAAATACATTCTTGTAAAATTTCAGATTATGTAACACAATACAACAGAATATCGGCTTCCATAATCCAACTGTCTATACCACAACCAGCACGCCATAGAGCTGCTTTCTTTCATTCTTTACAACGGCACACTACAACTTGTTAGAGATAACAAATAAAGTATAGCAAAGACCAGGCCAATCACCAAGCATTAACCTCCCCTAAACAATGGTGAAAATATCGTGGCGACTGCAGTCAAGCTAATACAAGGAATTCCAGTGAAATCTGACTATAAAGCTTTATCAAATTGGGAAGCAGAAAAACGTGCACAAAACAATACAAACAACTTAACGTTTCGGCCGTATGATAGATGGACATATGGATAGATGTATCCCCGACGCCGCTGTGGATTGGGGCTAAACTAGATGGATGGGACTCACGAGCAAAGCTACAGGAGATGCGGAATAGGTGGATACTCTCGGCGGTCGCAGTAGTCGCCGGAAGTTCGCAAATTAAGTCGCTGGAAGTGCGCAACTGACATGTGACTGAGGCCCTGTTAGGATGTTTTTGCGGCCGCCATAATATGTGCCCGTTATTCGGAGAACAGCCTTATTTCAAGATCACCCACATGTCTGAACTAACAAATATACTCTTGTGTATTTCAGAATGCGGCCGGCAAGCTAGAACCTGATGGGAAATGGTGAATCAGATACTGCGTGAATGTCACAATGATAATGAATGACACTTCTTGTTGGATGAGCAGATTTATGTTCACAAGTAAAGAATGCTCTGATAAACATTGCCTCTCAAAATCAACTCCTAAAACTACACAAAATGTAACTATTGATTTTGAATAAATAGAATACTGTAGACAACACAACCATCTACTGTCTGTGTCATGTGAACAGGAAAATGACAGAAACATAAAGGCATCCACTAACTCACAAAAACTGATAATATGCTAAGTGCTTACTCTTTTGGTTTCTTTTTAATATGAAGAAAAACTGTTTGAAAAAAAAAGGTTAAAGGTTTAAAGTCTGTTTGGAATAAATTATTACATGCACCAGCAACTGGTTTGTGGGTATGTTTTCACTCAGCTTTTGCTTATCATTCTAATGATCTTCTTATCTGAACATTTAACTCAAAGGATGTGTTCAACTGATGTACACCAGCGATCGGGTCGTCCACTGGCTGGCTGGTAGGTGACTTCGTCACCTGTCAGCAAAGTATTTGGGTCTGTCTCCTTTGATTGCACGAAAACCTCAAGTCCTTTTCAGGGCTACTTGGTGGCGAGTAATGCTTAGCCATTTTATATGGCGCACTCAACCTAGTCACAATTATAACTGAAGAATATCCTTTGGGAATGCTAGTTGAACGTGACAATTTTTTTTCACAAAGCAAGCCAAGCAACTGATGTATCAACCGACCTAAAATTTGAAACATCAGACTATCCAAACAAAGACAAATTATCAATGCAATCTTCACACCAACTTTGTACTATCATTGTCAGACTTAGACAATGACAAAAGAACAGGAAAGAAAACTGACCATTAGCAGGATGAGACGTTTGAGAAAAGCTGTGAATAAAGCAAGAAGAGAGCCTATCAGAAATTAAGAAACTGAAAGAAGTACTTGAACACTATTATTAAATTCTATGAACAACAAAGACTGAAATAATTAAGCCATTTAATGAAAATGAATCCAATGATGCCAGCAACAAGAGCGTACCAACATGAAAGAAGAAACACCAAGAGGTAGGGGATGACCATGAAGAGGACTGAAGGAGTTAATGATACCCTGAAACTGTGCAACATCACAGCATACCGTGCAAACAAGCGTGCCAATCATCTGTTAACCTGCAATATCTAGTGGCACAAAGCAGCATATGGACAAAAGAAAAAGATAATAGTTTAACAGAGTTTGTGAACTTTCTCATTGGATTTGCATTTGAGTAGTGACTATTTGAGTGAACAGGTGGATCTTTCGGACTGCTATTCCAGAGAGGAGACGGGGGAAATGGGGGGGGGGGGGGGGGGGGGGGGATGGGTAATAAATCTAAATAATTTGATACCATGGAAGTTAAATGTTACCTTGCATCAAAAATAAACATGAACATTCTATTACCAGTGGTTCTCAATCTTCCTAATGCTGTGACCCTTTTATACAGTTCATGTTGTGGTGATGACCCCAACTATATAATTATTTTAGTTGCTACTTCAAAACTTCAGTGAGTATGTGTTTTCTGATGGTCTTAGGTGACCCCTGTGAAAGGGTCAATTGACCCACAGGTTGAGAACCGCTGCTATTACCCCACGATGAGGAAAGTACAGCTGGCAGGCATGCATGCATGTCTTTTATCCCTTCTGGACTGCCACTTTAAAGGACTGAAGATCTCAGAAGATCTCATTCAGGATGACAAACAGGACCTGAGTGGTCCTGACACCATGAGACTAAAGAATCTTACGCTGGTGGCAGATGAACAAGTTGGTGAAAACGTTTCCATTAAAAAAAAAAATTGAAATCGGGTCTCAGCCAAAAAACAGAAGCTACAAATGAGGTAACATCTTTGATAACAGACCAAATAAAAAAAAAAGAAACAAAGAAACCTAGATAGAATTAAAAACACAAACACACACAAACAACAACATTATATCAGTATGATGAACAACATGGACATGTTTCTTGACCTTCCCCCTTTTTGCCTCTCTTCTAAATCCGAAATCAAGTCAGGTGACAACCAAAAGCCATATGGCTTGGAGTAAAAAAAATATAAAAAATATATGTAACTTGTAACAACAGAAAGAAAAGTAACAAACAAAAAGCAGGATTTGGGAGCTGTGCTGGGGTAGTGGATGCATGCTGACTTTCAAAGGTCTAGGGTTCAAATCCACATTAGAGTGCATTGAAAATAACTGATCTTGGTTTCCAGTGCGACCCAGTGTTCTGAGATCTAAATGTGGCTGGCATAATATTGTCTACATCACCCACAGAGTGGTCTTGGATTGATCTTTAACAATATACGACAAGCACTACATGCTCGACGTAAAAAAAAAAGGGTCCTTTACTTACTTTTAAAACCAGACACAATCAAATCCCTATCCCAACAACAAATATACAATAACCATATAATGAGCATCCAGGGTTAAACAAAGTCAAAGCAATGCTGTAGCAAACAAGTTTCAAGGAAAGTAACAAATGTCTGAGCAAAGACTGAAGTACTATTTATTTCCTCTTACTGTGAAAGTCTAGGAAAAATCATTCTATATCATAACCGGCTAGATCTGACTGACTTTCTACCCCACCAGGACATCACACAAGCGATAAACACCCGATGACACAAAGTGCCATCATGCGGATAAGGATCACCGAGGAGAGGTCCCAGAAACCGCGTTTAGACAATTGGCCATATTGATGGCCTGCCTATATTTGCGGCCCCTGGCAAAAGCCAGAGTGGGGCTTCAAATAATAAAATGGCCCATCTGGCCATTGTGTTAAACATTTCCTAATGATATATGAGTCACAATAAAGACAGATTACCTCTTCTGTGTTTACAAAGCTTCTTCACATGTTGTTAATTATCAATATGTCCAGCTTTTAAATCAAGTCTATGTTTCTCAATTCTCTGGCCAAACATTTAGAATGCTGGGCTTCCATGCAGGGTAGCGAAGTCCGAAACCTCGATAAGCTGATGGAAATTATTTTTTGTTGAGGTAAATAAACAAAACAATCGTGGTGAGTGCATCAGCATTGTGGCCGCTCGAGACCCCCCCTCCGCCTTTCACGCAACCTTAAAAGAGTGGTCAGTAGAGGCAGTAATGAGAACGTAATGGTAATTCATGTACATATGCTTCATACGGGGTGTCAAATACTGCTGTTGGCCCATCAGCACGTCAACATTACAGATTGTAGCAGCATAGTGGCTAAATGCTTATCTGACAGCTCAAAGGCATTGGGTTCAAAACCACACTGGATCAGATATTTTCTTCTTCTTCTTCTTCATTTGTGGGTTCCAGGGCCCTATTGTGGGGAAAACAAGAATAGACCCACTGCCTACCCAAAAGCATGTCGTAAGAGTCGACTAACTGGGAGCTTCCTTCCAAGTCGGACTGCATCTGCCTGAGAGGCAAGGAACCAGCAGTCTGCATACAAATGAGTCAGATTGTAAAACAAATTCACACGCAGCACTCAGGTTCTGGAAAACGACTGCAGTCCAGAAGTGGATGAGCAACGCGAACTTTCTGCCGGAGTTTATAACTAGTGAATGCAAAGAAGAAGAAGATATTTCTCAAAATTGACTTTGGCTCTCAGGTTGACCCAGCCTAAAATGAGTACTAGGAGTCCTGGAAAGTCAAGTCATTATGAAAAACCAGAGCCAAACTGGTCAGAAAGAAAAGGTAGATGTCATTGGAAAGAATTGTACCCTGGCCATAGTCTTGGAAAGCTATTTAGTTGAAGTAAAGAACCCTTTCTCACACCTTTAGGTGTAGCTGAGTTGTCATCACAGCACTGGGGGCATTCCCATGCATGCTCCATCCTCATCTTCAGCAGCCAGGGAAGAGTTCCAATACTAATGGTGCCGGTTGTAATCTGGTTACATGTCTGTCTTGCCTCTCCTTTCAATGCAGTGAGCCGGCCAGACCCTCTGGTTACACCCAGGTGCATCATTCTCTACAGGCTATAATATCTTGTTTCTCTTCTGACTCCGTTGCTTGTTCCCAAAGGTCCTTGACCACATCTGCCTTGTCATGCATAAATTCACCACCCAGTGGTGCAGATCCAGCCAAACTGTCTGCCTGTTCATTCCCCACAAACCATGCCGGCACAGTCTGGAGAAAAGATTTAAAGTATGCTCACTAACCGTGACCTTGTCATTGAAGCTTGCCACTCTGCTCAAAGCATCCCTGTCTTCAACTTTCTTGGCAGCCAGGATTCAGAGTCTGTTTCAATTACGACATTGTCTGTGCATCTTGTTCTCTAGCCACCGTAAAGCTGCAGATACCGCCTCTACCTCCATTTTCATGCTAGATATTGTGGTATCGTATCCTAGGATGTCCTGCACTAAAGATTTTCCATTGGAGTTCGCTACAAACCCCCAAGCATTTCTCTTCCCTCTCAGCACCTTAAAGTGTGTTGAGAACATAGTGTTTTACCTATACGTTATAAACCAATCAGCATTAGGTGGCTGATGTGGTAAAAATTATGCCGGCCCCCTTTACTCACCAGGACTTTACCTGGTACTCACTCAAGGCTGGCTTGACCTGGCAGCCAATTTCATTTTAAAAAAAAAGGTACAGTTACCATCAGAATCGAACCCTCAACCCTGGCTACTGAGTTAGATATTTAATGCACTCAGACACAATAGAAGTAGGACAGGGATGTGTGTTACCCCCAAGCTTTCTCAACTAGCAAGCAGAAAACCTTTTTAAGCAAGTTGGAGAACTGTTTGGGCGGAATTTTAACTAAGAATGATAATCTTAAATATATTGTATCTAGCAGAGGGTGAACATGAATAATAAAACAAGTGGAGCCAGTAAACAGAAAAAAAAAAATGATAATTAGCATTGGAAAGGGGGAGCAAACAATGAACATGACAGTAAACCAGTAATGTTTCACCTATCTTGGGGAGCAAACAATGAACATTGACAGTAAACCAGTAACGTTTCTCTTATCTTCAACGTGCAACAACAGATGATGGCAGTAGTGAAACAGAAATGTAAACAAGAAAAGAAAATAGCAATAGCCAAAAATATTTTCACAATTTTGTACTAACTGCCACAGAGACTACGCTGAAGAAATATAATGAACACAGAGCAAGGGGAAAACCACACAAGAGATGGAGTGACATCATCAGGACCTTAGAAAAATGAACATCAACTTGTACAATGCATTGGATAAACGATGTTTACATCTCTCCCCAACACCTCGCTGAGGTAAATAGTGGAAGAGAAGAAAAATAAGAAAAAGACGAAAATTATAAATGGCAGATTAACAATATATCAGAAATGTGCTGCACTGTTGGAGTGTTCTGTATGAGACAGAGAGGTACATTGAATCCCATATGGTGCCAAGGCCAGGGCTCATACTTGCGCCCTAGCTACATCTCTTAGTGGTTGTCCTTGAAGCAGGTTCTCTATCCAGGGGTCTGGTCAAAACAGACAGGATAAACATTTTCTTTAGAGTGCATCTGTCGGACAGGCAAGGAACCAACAGTGTGCACACAAATACACCAGATCTGTAAAACAGATGTGTATGCATCATTCAAGTTCAAAACTCATCCCCACCAAAAAAAAAAAAAAAAAGGACATTCTGATGGAGTTTAAAACCTGTGAATGCTAAGAAAAGAAAGACATGTTTTGTATAATCAATTGTACTCCCTAAGTGGATTTAAGAGTGCCACTGTGAGGGGAAAGAATAGACCCATTGCCCCTCTCCTCCCACAAGCAAGTCGTAAAAATAAACTCAGGGATGGCTCCTTCTAAGTTGGATAACATCTGCCTAAGAGGCAAGGAACTAATAATCTGCAAACAAATAAGCCAGATCTGTAAATCAGATCTTCTTTTTCACTTCCTTGTTTACCTTGAGTGTCGAGGGAGATATAATGTACAAAACTCAAGCTCTGGAACAAGACTAAAATCCAGAAGTGAATAAATAACCAGAACTTTCTGTTCCAGTTTACAACCAGTGATAGCTAAGAAAAAGAAGCAATCAAAGTCATATCTCAGAGTAGCTGCAGACAAAAAGCACCTCCTGTATGCACCTCCTGTATAAAGCCCTAGGTAGAGCTGAGAGTAACAGACTGAAAAAAAGGAAGGTCTTGGACGGCAAAAGCTGAAGACACAATTAGTCATAAGTGCAGGCTGCATAATATTGGGTGATGGGAGGAGTAGGTCAAAGTGCCAGAGCAACTATCAGACTTGTACAGGGTTCTAATCACACTGAGCCATGTGTGCAGGGTCTGGCCAGCAGGCGCTGCAAAATCAGGTTCAACAAATGATTCCTAATAATTTCACACTCAGGTGATGTGATTATCTATACAGATAGCTCTGTGTTGAGAGGCAAACAAAGTGCATGAGGGCTCATAGCAACAGTGCTTAGTGCAACAAAGCCTGGCATTTGATAACACAACATCTACTTTAAGATGGAGGTGAAGGCAGTCACTGCTGCCAGCCATGCACACATGTCATAGATGTAACTGACTTGCAAAGCATGTTGAGAAAGGTGGAGACAGGTATGCTACGCGCAGAATGGTAAGCACTGCTTAGCGAGGTCCCAGGTAGTAGTGTCTTTTTGATATTTTCTCCAGGTTTTGCCGGTGTGTTGAAAAACAAAAACGACAGACAGACTAGCTGGTTCTGCACAACTTGGCAGTGAAATGACGCATGAGTAGCTAGATGCATACTGTAAGAGTCCTTTGAAAGTGAGCGAACCGTGCAGAGGAACAGACAGATCATCACGGTCTTTTCCTATCAAGAATGTCAATTGTCGATAAGTTTTCAAGTTAATTTCTCTACCGAACACAGCGATTCCCAACCTTTTTTGTGCCATGCCCCACTTAAGCCTTCCTAAACTTCGTATTCCTCCTCCTCCATGTAACTTATCCATTTTCAAACTCTTTTCCCCCTTCCCCCTTAACAATCAAACTGCCCTCCCTGGGAAGTGTGGGCCCCATGTTGACAAACACTAACATAACATGTCCTTGTGCAGCAAGTGATCACTTAAAAAAAAAATTGTGTCACCCTTTATCATCTTCTAGTTATTCCTCATTTTTTTTAACTCCTTATGACACGCTCTCGTGCAACATGCAAGCATTTGGAAATAGTACTTATTCTCCCTTATTCAAATGTAGTTTATTTCCCCTAGGCTTATTTCTATTCATGACGCACCCTCGTGCAACATGCAAGCATTTAGAAATAGTACTGATTCTGCCTTATTTAATTTCAGTTTATTTCTCTTTCTGTGGCTAAGTCGATGCGAACGCTTCGTAATGCCGGGATGCCGGGTTTGATCCCAGCTGCGGGCCATGTGCCTTGCATTGGTTTCAACAATGGTATCAAGAAAGCTGTGACCAAAATATTTCAGCTTTCGAAAAAGGATGCTGTTTATTAGCCAATCTTTCTTGATGTTCAGATCTTTTAAGATGTCAATATTTCTCCTCTTCTTTGTCCAAGATATTGTGAGAATCTTTCTATAGCATTTCAGCTCAAAAGCCCCTATTCTCTTTCTAAAGGACTGAGGATACGCAACTAACTAACCTTATTTCTCTTACGTTTATTTTTTTTCAGGACACGCCCTCATACAACATGCAAGCTTTTGGAAATAGTATTGATTCTGCCTTACTCGACTTCAGTTTATTTATCCTTATATGTCCTTGAGCAAAAATTGTTATTTAGAAATAGTACTGTGTGATATTGTATGAGTTCTCATCAACCTTGGTTTATTTCACCTCAAAATATGTTCAAGTGTAACAAGTGATCATTTATAACAATAACTGTGTTTACCTTACTCAGCACGCACTGATATTCCCTCTGGCGGCCACCCTATTTCCTTTTTTTTGTGTGTGTATTTGTTTCTACCTACAGGGGCATAGCCTTCACAGGAGAGTCATTTCAGTTCATGCGGGTGAAAGGATTCTGAGCCTGTTAACTTCTCAGCTATATGAATATTAAAGACAGAACTAAACTGTAGCTGTTGTGACACTGAAACACACATAAACACACGTGTTACTAGAGTCCTGAAATATTTTCGCCCTGGAATTACCATTTTAAACGTGCCCAGAACGTGGAATTCCCATTTAAAAATGCCAAGAACCTGAAATTCCCATTAAAAAAATGTCTAGAAAATTTCATGTCATTATAAGGACTTGTGTAATAATTACAAACCATGAATGTCATAAACAGATTTTCCTGAACTCTTTATTCTTAAAAATTTTCAGATCCTGCTTTAATATAAATCCCTGATGCCCTGCCCTGTTTAACCTCCCAAACAAATTATAACTGGCGCAGGGTAGGGGGGGGGGGGGTGTCAGTAATGGCAACATTAAGTATTACACAGGGAATACCACTAAAGTAAGTGGGAAAAAAAAAGTTAAGGACTCTTTTTTCCTGCCTTCGGATGAACTGGGCATCTAAGGTTAGACCTAAATTTTACAGACACATTCGGCAATCTTTGAGTGATGTGGTCAATATCATCATGGCCACCTTTACCTCCCAAGTCTTTAGCAGGTAATACATACACATTTAAGGCTGGGTCTACCTGGGAGCCATGGTCCTTTAACAAAAAAATTCAAGCTTCGTTAGGATCTGGACCCATGACATTCGGAATCGCAGGTGAGCAACTAGCTGTTCTAGGTGGGTATGGATAATTACGGAACCGCAGGTGAGCAACTAGCTGTTCTAGGTGGGTATGGATAATTACGGAATCGCAGGTGAGCAACTAGCTGTTCTAGGTGGGTATGGATAATTACATGTACATATATCAACCTGAATAGCCCGTCATAATGTGATACATGTACAACAGTGATGTCTTGTTATTGTGACTGACAAAACTCACTACACCCAGCCATGAAACACTGTTATGAAATACAATGAACCACAACAACAAACTCCCTCACAGTACAGGTAATCATAATTGTCTAGTCCATTTTACACCTGGTATTAATTGGTACTGCCATGGGCTGTTACTACCATGCCCCCTTACAGCATAATGGAACAATATTATTTGAAAAGATTAAAAGGTATCAACAATTGGAATTTGAAATTGTAAAACTGTAATGGATGTCAAGACTAATATCTGTTTCCTGAGTTGAAATGGTTAAGGGAAACAAAAACTAGCAACATTAAATACTACTTTGCATGTTGCAAGAAGCAGCTAAAGGTTACTGTAAGACTGGATACCTAATCTCATAGAAAATATCAACTGTAAAATTCAACAAATCATAAATAGAGCTACAAGGGTTTGGCTTGAGCCGGTCCACTGGGATATGAAAGGCAGAGGAAATCATATCATTTTTTTGACTGAGTAACCTAATGTAGTGGTTTCCAATTATCTATGACCAGATGAGGACTCCTCTTATTTCTGAAGGTCTGATATGGATTCAGCATTTTTTAATAGTCACACTAAAGAACTTACCTTTTCTTCTTCAAGCTCCTTAGCAGTCAACTCTCACAGAAAGTTCCGGCTGTTGATCCATTTTTAGACTTTAGTCTTGTTGCAGAACTTGAGTTTTGCATGCACATCTGTTTTTCAGATCTGGTTTATTTGTAAGCAGACCACTCGTTCCTCTCCTTTCAGGCAAATGCACTTGACTTTGAAGGAAACACCCCTAATTAGTAGACTTTTATGACATGCTTGTTAGGAGGCAGTCTTCTCTTCTTTCCCCCTGAAACTGGGCCCCGGTATTAACAAGAGGAAAATTACAATTTATAAATTTTGGAATCACAAAAGGGTTTTCTTTCTACAGATATTTTTTGGTTCTTTTGTAAATTTATATCATGTAGTCCTTAAATTTATTCTGCATGCCACTAAATCAGAAACACTAACATTATACATTATGTATTAAATGCGGGATTAGATGCTACAACAAGTCAATTAACCTATTGTGTGAAAATGACCCCAGACTGGTTAGATCAAAGGCACTGGTCAGACTTCTAAAATAAACTGTAGAATATCATTTAATGGTAGATGTACTATAGCTACCCACCTGAAGTTTATTGTACAGATCAAGGTTGATAGTTTTAATATCATCAAGTTGTTTCCGCAGCCCAATCACTGTATCTTGTTTTTCATGAATATCTTTCTCCAGAAGTCGAAGGGCTACTTCCATTTCTGTTTTCATACCAATCTGAAGCTCTAGTTCTTTTTCAACATCCTGCAAGGAAGTATATAATATTTAGTTTTGTATCAAATGGCTGTGATATACATATTGGTTTAACTCTCTCAGTCTAAGGTAGTTATGAATTCAACAATATCTATGCCAACATTTTTTAATTCTAGAACAACAATTTTGTAGGCTCACAGAGCTGAAAAAATACAGCTTTGGAAGATACAGTGTTATATTAACACTTGAAAAAATATGGGGTTAACATAAGATTAAGAATGGGATAGAAAAAGTAAAGAAATTTGTACCATATGTGGTGTCACCAATAAATATATGGCAAGTTCCTTGGTACTAAAACAGTTAATTCACCTACTACATTACAACATGGGTGATAACGAAGGTTGCGTAATATAAACATCGTCAACAACATTTAATATTAGTTACAAATGCTGGAATGCGCTTGACTGGCAACTTCATTTTAAAACATAAATAACTTTAAAAAAAAACCCCCACATCCAAGGGAAATACATCATATGCTCGACATACTATAACCTTTCAAGAGACACATAGTTTGTAGTGAGATAATATTCAAATAGTTTTTGATTGTATGTGTAGGGGTTAGTGGTATTTTTCCTTCCCTGTGGAAGATGAATCCACAGCTGAGATGCAGAGTGCGTGAAGCTTGTTCTGTATAGCTCTATTCTAGATTTAGGAATATGCAGTATGTTAAGACGCTTGCTATGTCTCCTGTTATATTTAAATACTGCCCAAAGGTAATCTAGAGAATCTTTGATAGTGAGTGAGTGAGTGAGTGAGAGAAAGTATATGAGTGTGTATGTGTGTGGATGCATACATGTGTGCATTTGTGTATGTGTGATACATTACAACTTTGTTCAGATATGGAGAAGCTTGGGACTGAATACATATTCTTCTTCTTTTGTCAAAATCTGCTTGTGCCGCTAGGCGTCGCAGTCTATCAGATGATCGGCAACCGAGCCAGGGCGCGCTCAGTCGCTTCATATGCCGTGATGTTATGAAGTCTCAAGTTGTCCGTGACTCCTTCAATCCATCTTCCTCTTGGTCTTCCCCTGCCTCTTGGTGTTTCGATTCTCATGTTGTATGCTCTTGATGCTGGCATCGCTGGTTCCATTCTCATTAGGTGACCAAACCATTTCATTCTTTGCTTCTCAATAAATTTAACGATGGGTATGGTTCCAATAGTTCTTGTAATCATATCGTTTCTCACTTGATCTATTCTGGTTTTATTCGCAGCCATTCTCAAACATCTCATTTCACAGGTGGTTAGTCTTCTCTGGTGTTCTTTTGTTAATGTCCAAGTCTGACATTGATAACCTAATGTCGGTATAAAGATTGTATTTATAATTTGTCTTTTTATCTCAGCTGGGACAGCAGGGTGTTTTAAAATTGGGGCAAGCTGGTATGCGACATTGTTGGCGTGTTGGATTCTTGCTTCGATCTCTCTGTCTATTTTACCATTGAATGTAAAGATAATTCCCAAGTATTTAAATTCTTGCACTTGTTTTAGGCATATTAGTTTACCAATATATTAGTTTACCAATAATCCCATACACTATGCACAACTGAACCCTACTCAATTGGATCTTTAGGCTGTCTGTCTCATGGTCTGAAGGCCATTAGTTTGTTTTTATAATTGAATTGTTTTGCAAATGAATGCCATTTTTTTCTTCCATAAAACCAGCAAACTATTAGACAGCCCGAGCCAGATGGGATAATACCCACCTGCCTGAAGTAAATCCTATCTTTATTCTTTTTTTTTAAACAGCTAACCAATACTCTCTCTACCACCTAGGCAATTAATCTTCTTCTTCATGTTCACCCGCATAAACTCCAGCAGAAAGTTCTGGTTGATTGTCCATTCCTAGGCTTTAGTCTTTTTCCAGAACTTGAGTTCTGCATGCACCACTGTTTTACAGATCTAGCTGATGTGTATGCAGACTGTTGGTTCTATGCCTCTAAGGCACATTCACTAAGATTTTCAAACCAACACCATTAATTAGTTGATTTTTATGTCATGCTTGTTAGGGTCTATTCATTTTTTCCTCCCACACTGGGGCTTCAGAACCCAGATAAAAAAGGTAGTTAATGATAACCAAAAAAAAAAAAATGTATTTCTTGCATCCAAAGAAATGTATTTCTTCCATCTGCATCAGCACAATAATGTAAAGTCTGAATCTAGAAAAATATAACGTCTCCAAAAAACTCACCAGCCGAAGTTTCGTTTCATCTTCCAGCTGTCTCCTGGCTTCTGCATACAACGTGTCTAAGCCTGCTCTGGAAGTTAGGTATGTCTCTCTCTCAGCATCAATGTCTTGTTTGGCAGCCTAGAAATGAGGTCAAGTGGTTTCAACAAAATAAAAAGTGGAAACTACAGCGCCATATCAATATTTATTTGTAGCAAAGTTAGCACAAGTCTGTAAATTATTTTAGGTAATATCAAGGCAAGTCTTTTTTTTTAAAACAGCTGACCATTACTCACTCTACCACCTGGGCAATTAATCTTCTTCTTCATGTTCACCAAATATGTGAACAAATATGGCAAATGAGGATTAATTTGGTCAGCACCATTTTGATCCTTGTCTGGCTTCCATCTCCTGACACAGCTGGGAAGCTTTTTCAGGCCATAAACGAAGGGATTCTAGCACAAGAGAAATTGGCAAGAGGACAAAAATGACTGTACACCTCTCTACCTATGTGTCAATCCTAACCTATGGCTGTTAAGTCATGAGCAATTACAACTGTTCACAGAAGCCAGCTTCAGGCCTCAGAAATGAGGTATCTGAGAAAGATGGTCCAAATGACCAGAAGGAACAAAGTTTGCAACCAGACATGATCTAGAAACCCAGACTATACAAACTCTAGTGGATCAGTCACAGCTGAGATGGTTGTTTGTACATGTATGCAGCATGGGAGAGAATTAGCCATGGGAGGTCAAGAACCAGGAAACCAGACCTCCAGGACGACCCAGGGTTCACTGGGAAGAATGCCTTCAACAGTTTTTGACTGACAGAGAAATCCAAAAAAGAAAACTGGTGATAGGAAAGTCTGGCGATCTCTCTGGTAAACCTCTACACCCCAAGGTAGAAGAGGATTGACTAAGTAAGTAAGCCTGCCAATCTTTTCAGTGCTCAAATGATAACAGAGAACTAATTTGGGCAAAACTATGCCCATCTGTGTCTGGTTCATACCTCCTGACCCTATGACATCAAAGATTCTACTAGTATGTACGCTACCTTAGTACAGCTTTGGGTCATTAGGACACACATGCCTTCCTACTAGTTCAGGAAGGGGGGGGGGGGGAGAAGGGGAACCAGAAGGGCTTCATAAAACAAAGAGACGATTCTCTAGCAACTAATAATGTTAATAGCTTGAAAGCAAAGAATAAACAAATGAGTTCTGTGTGGAGAATAATGTGTATTTAACACTTATTGTCACTACAGATGATGGGAACCTTAAAGGAAGCACATGACAGGATAACTATAACATACCTGGCATGTCACAAGAGGCAGCTAAGTATGGTTAGTTTGTGGCTGACAACTTCTTCTCATAGAAACCACTAGTTGCATAATCCAAACAATAATGAACAAGTCTACAAAGCATAAGCTGACTGAGGGAGCTATGCTCCAATTACCATGTAGAACATCCTTTGCAGAATGCTGCTTTGTAGAATGCCTGAAAGAGCCTTGGTCTCTTGCCAGCTCTCCCACTTCATATCCTTTCCTACCCAAAGAGTCACTTATATCCTGTGCCAATCTTTGTGCTGGTCAGACCCTGCCTAGTACCATACTTTCCATTATTAATTTTTCCAATCTGCAATGGTGCTTGATATGTCTAAAATATTTCAGTTCCCCAGACATGATGCTGTTTACTAGCCAATCTTCATTCATGTTCAGAACTTTTAAGATGTCAGTATTTCGTTTTTTTCTATTTCCATGGTATTCTCAGAATCTTTCTATAGCATTTCAGCTTAAAAGTAATTATTTCTTCCTTAAAGACTATGCTCCATTAGGGGGGATAACAGTTAAAAAGAAGACATATATCTTGTATCATCCTTTTTTCTGCATCATGTGAACAGTGTATAGTGTGGTTCCTGTTGCTGTTCAATATCTACTTTATTCAATAAGCTTCTTCTTCTCCAGCATTCCCAGGCCTTGAGGTTTCACTGCCTCCGTTCATCTTTTTAATTGCCTTTCTATTTCCAGTTGCCCCAACCCCTGTAGTCTATTAGACCTCATGATGCTCTAGCACTCAGCAGTAACTGAAACAAATTTTGTATTTTGCTGCTGCTTCTCACTATCCATTCTCCACTGCTGGCATCTTTGATGGGTATAAAGATTTATAATAAGACTGTTCTCAAAACTGTATAATAAGGTTTGATTTATTTTAGTTGTACTCCAAGTTTCAAAGCTATATAGGACAACTAGTCTTATCATCATCATCATCAGGTGCCTTGCCGACTGGCATGGGCGATCATGCCTCTCCATAATCTGCGATCTCCTGCAGCATGTATCAGTTCGTGTGCCGACACACCTCCATGCCATGCATCAAGACTATCAAACATCTTCTCTCGTTGTCTTCCTCTATCCCTCCTTCCACAGATAACTAGTCTTATTTGTGTCTTATTTACTGTGATTGACTGTACCCAATAAGTTTACCAAAGACATTTGGAGAAAGAACACCTCATTGAGTTCCCAATGATCAAATACCTAGCCTGATGATTACGGGTTGCTACAGGCCTCATCTAAACAATGACAACTGCCATTAGTAACATCAACTGTACTCTCAGGAGAAGTCCATCTTTGAAATCAGTCCTACCTGTTACTACTAACAAGGTTCTGGTAAATAACAAGCATAAGCAACTATCAAACCCAATTTGGCTTTTTCTTCCTGTTATGGTTAAAAAATGCAGCCTGCTTCCTTTATCTTCATTATAATCAGGTTTCATGCCATTTTCAGGATTCTCATCATAGCATATATGAAAGCCATTCTGTCCCCTGTCAACTTTCCTGTCTCATGAAATTTCATACTGACTTTCTGTGAAGATACCGTTTTCAAATGATAGTCGAAATAAGTCTGTTAAGCTGAGAAATAATTTAGAACATCTCCATTATGAAATGATGCTCAGATTCAAAAGCAAAAATAGTCACTAATCTATAAATATAAAGAATATATAAGTGTCCCTCACTCACCTCCATCTTCTTTTCATAACCAAATGTAACATCATTTTTTTCTCCCATGAGCCTATCTACCTCTGCCTGCAGAGTGAAGATGCTATTCTTTGAAATGGCCAAATCCTCTTTCATAAGACAATTGTCTGCAGTAACAATCTCTAACTTCTGCTGCAAGTTGGCCACAGTCGCACTGTTTGGAAAGATGCAGTAAACACAAATAACAATTAAAAAATCACAGACTGATGAATAAACACCACAACAATATATGATGAGGGGCTTCTCCATGGCTAAGGGAATAAGTTGTATGCTTTGCAGGTGATGAGTTCATTTTGCAAAGTATGTCGTTTAGTTCACACGTGCAATTTGTAGGGAGATTCATGGGGAACTGTAAGAGATAGAGTCTGTGCTATGTGTGACATTGTCAGCAGACAGAGGCATGGTCAGAATGTCCCAGAAAAAGTCAGACTTCTGTAGAGTTTGAAAGATAGAGTCTGTGCTTTGTGTGAAATTGTCAGCAGACAGAGGCATGGTCAGAATGTCCGAGCAAAAGTCAGACTTATTTAGAGTTTAAAAGACAGAGTCTGTGATTTGTGTGACATTGTCAGCAGACAGAGGCATGGTCAGAATGTCCCAGAAAAAGTCAGACGTGTAGAATTTCTTTTCACATGGGCCATGAGTGCAGGGACTGGCCAGTGGGTGCTGCAGTTCAGAAGTTCGACAAATGATTCATGATAATTCCCGCCCAGGTGATGTGATAATCTACACAGATGTCCCTGTGTTGAGGGGCAGACGAAACTCACTGGGGTTGTTAGCAAAAGTGAATGGATGTCACTTAGTGCTACAAAGCCTGGCATATAACACCACAACATCTAGTTTGAGAATGGAGGTGAAGGCAGTCACTGCAGCCTTTCGCAGGCTTTAGAATAAGCAGTACATACATGTTGTAACTGTAGCAGACTTAGAGAGCATGTTGAGAAAGGTGGAGACTGGTACGCTCCATGAAGAAGTCCTGGGTATTTAGCATCCTTTGGATATTTCCCCCAGGATATGCTGGTGTATTAGGTATATTAGAAAATAAACAACCAGACAGGCTGACTGGTTCTGCACAACTTGGTGGTGAACTGATGCATGACAAGCTAGATGTTATCGGGGCCCTTCGGGAGCAAGTGAAAAGTGCGGAAGCACAGATGCATCATCATGGTCTGAAAAGAATGGTACTGTGAAGGTGTAACCAGGGGATCGGGTCGAAGATCAGCACCACTCAAAGGAAAGGGGAGACGGATATAAAATCAGACTGCTACTGGTAGGTACCATTGAAATTGGAACACTGCGCTTGCTGCTGAAGATGGGGATGGAGTGCTTATGGAATGTCCCAATTGCTGTGATGTCGATTCTTAATTAAACATTAAGACCCTTTTGATTAAATTACATCTACTACTTCTCTGTGAAGGTAGCACCGTGGTTGAATGTTTGTTTACCTGCTACCAAAAGACCTTACATTCAAATCCACATCAAGGTTTTTTCAGAACTGACCAAGCTTGGTTACCAGGCAACCCAGCCTTAAATGAGTTCAAGTTAATGTCCTAGGAAACAGAGGCAGCCAACTGGTCTTTTTTAAAAGTATAGGTCTAGCATCATATGCCCAGTACGTAAATAACGTAAAAAATGGTCTGTAAAATGTATATACTGATAATATGAAACAACTAACTGACAGTAAGAAAAACTAGTACAATATGTAAATGTCTGCACTGTGAATGTGAAGCAAATGACCGACAGTAGCTAAAAATATTACATACATAAATGTCTGCCCAGTGAATTTGAAACAAATAACTGACAGCAGCTAAAACTATTACATACATAAATGTCTGCACTCTGAATGTGAAGCGAATGACTGACAGCAGCCAAAACTACATAAATGTCTGCCCTGTGAATGTGAAACAAATGAGTGCCAGGAAGTAAAACTATCACATACATAAATGTCTGTACTGTGAATGTGAAATAAATTACTGACAGCAGCCAAAACTACATAAATGTCTGCCCTGTGAATGTGAAACAAATGAGTGCCAGGAAGTAAAACTATCACATACATAAATGTCTGCACTGTGAATGTGAAATAAATTACTGACAGCAGCCAAAACTACATAAATGTCTGCCCTGTGAATGTGAAACAAATGAGAGCCAGGAACTAAAACTATCACATACATAAATGTCTGTACTGTGAATGTGAAACAAATGACTGACAGTAGCTAAAACTTACATACATAAATGTCAACAAATGAGTGACAGGAAGTAAAACTATCATACACATAAATATTTACACTGTGATTGTAAAACAACTTACTGACTGACTTGCAGACATAACTACAAACTTACGTGAGATGCCTGTTTAGTTCCTCTAGATAATTCTTCTGGTCCAAGATGGTTGCCATTTTAGAACTGCCTTCAGCGCTAGCAAAATGAATGACACCAGTTAATACAAAAGTGATCCACAGATGAAGCTATAATGACATTAAAGTCACCATCTTCAAACTATGTTATCAAATCTCACTGGGAGGAATAGTTTGTCCTCCAGTGCTTAATGGGTGGCACAAGCTATTATTCCATGTAAATGCACTGTCTTTGATGTGATCAGTCTATATTCTTTATGGATACTCTTTTGCTCTCTCAGTATTAAAATTTCTCAAAAGTGATGCCAGAGCTGGTATTTGGTGTTGCCACATTCTTACACGATGTCCAAACCATTTGATCTTCTGTTACTCAATTTACTGTTAGTAAATAATGTTTGCTAGTAAAGTTCCACAATGTCTAATAGTGAAAAGTTCTACAATGCCTGATAGCAAAAGTTTCCACAAATGTCTGCAAGTAGCCTTCCACAATGTATGATAATACAAGTTTCCACAGTGTCTGGTAGTAAGTTTCCACAATGCCTGATTGTGAAAATTGCTAATATATCTGAAAGTAAACATTTCCACAATGTCTGCAAGCAAGTTTCCACAATGCCTGATAATAAAAGTTTAAGAATTGGTTAACTTGTTTGCATGTAACTAATATTTTTGTACATCATGTTGGTTTTTTGCATCAAAGCTCAGGTGCTCAGGAATAGTGGACAGTTAGGTTTAGGGCTGCAGGTCTGGTAGAGTTAAAAAAAATCAAACAAAGACTGTCAATATTTGTTGGGTAGTCTATAAGAAGAAGAAAACTAAAAAAACTTGGTGTCAAATGGCAAACCTGATGAAAAGAAAAGGGCAAGAGGAAGTCTAAGAGTTAAAAACCTAAAAGTATTGGGCATGACAAGAACACAAACCTATCCATGATTCTCATGACTGTGTATGATGACAAACTTATTGACACAAAAATGGTGATGTTGAAATTACCACTTAAATATATGCTTAGCTCAGGAAAAAAGATAGGATTGCAAGATTATAAGCACCAGCTCATGAATTAACTGACAGAAGCAAGTTCAAAGGTATTGGTATCCATAAAATATACTTTGAAGCCTGAAGTTCATGACAACATAAAGGGCTTCTCAATGGCCAAAATGCAGACAATAGGCACCAAGTTATGTATAAACAGAAAGATTTGAGATGTGCCCAGTGCAACCTGCAGTCAAAACCCAAGCACACACACACTTTTACTGTTCGGGGTGCCCAAATCAATCACACTTGCACCCAGTGTTTGCCCTCTATCATCTAAAACATGCCTGAGCAGTTTCTATTTGTAGAATTGTATATTTTCTTTTGATTAGGAGTCACTGTCTGTGCCAGTGGTAACAATATTTAATAATGTTACAGAATTGTTAGGAAAACTGCTCTGGAACAGCAGCAATTCCCCCCCTCCCCCCCATTTCCCCCTTCCATCCAATCCTCTGATGCTAAACCCAAGGAGTTAAGCAGTAAACAGTGGGTGTTTTTATCCTAGAAAAAACTATGCTTTTAAGCAGTAAACAGTGGGTGTTTTTGTTCTAGCAGAAACTATCACTTTAAGCAGTAAGCAATGGGTATTTTTGTTCTACATGAAACTAGCACTTTAAGCAGTAAACAGTGGGTGTTTTTGTTCTTGATTAAACTAGCAGTTCAAATAGTAAAAAGAAGGTGTTTTTTCTCTGTTTGTACCTGTAAAATAGTCTTTGCAGTAATCTGAGCTAGAAAAAAAAAGTTTAACACAGATTTCTCTGAGATAATTCAAACTCATATTTCACCAACTGATCAGCTCATTCAATTCCCACTGACCAGTTCAAAAGTATCAAATGCAGGGATTACTGCTGAGAAATTTTAAAGAAACAGTTCTTGGGATCAGACATACATGCACCTTAATGAATCAGCCTTCTGAAGACTTAAATCAAATTAAACTATTATGTAATTAAATCACATTCTGGTAAGAAAAACTCAATTACCTCTCCTCATCTGTTATGTCGTTGTATTTTCCATCTTTCATGTACAAACTGAAGTCAATAACTCCCATCTAGAAAATAACCATTGATAGAGGACTATGAGGAGGTTATATAAATATAATATAGTATGGCAGATAGCTGTATAACATAACATTATTTCACGAATCATATTTCACCAGGAGCAGTTGGCCACGCTAGTTTCAGGAGACCCAGGTTCAAATACTTAGTAAGGAGCTGGATTTTTTCTGTAAGGCAAAATACAATCTTAAACTGTACAGTCCATGGCAACTGTTCTAGCTACCTCAGGTTCAAGACCCTCCATCCCTTCCTGTCCTACCCTGGCCCAAAGAGTTAATGCTTAAAATAGGCTGGAAATGCTTATGGTATAGAGCCATGCAGGGTTTATGAATATGAGGAAGAAGAGTATTAATTGTATTAATGCAAAATCTTAGTTTGAAACATGCTTTTACTCTTGACAGTGTTTATAGTGTTTCAAAACTGACAACTGTTACTCCATGTTTTGAGAGAACTGAGATCCCCAAGTAGGTTCTGATGCTCCACTGGGGGTGGGGGGGGGGGGGGAAGGGAGAGGGAAGAGACAGACCCACTAGCCCCTCTAGTAATCTGGTAATCTTAATTTCAGCTTTATAGCAAACGGGTCACCCAATAGTTGCTCCGCTTATGTGCCAATGAAAAACACATAGAATGTTTATTACAGTCTCTTGTGGAAAGATTGACAGACTGCTGTCTCAGCATATGCACTAGCATAAACACACATTAAAAGCATACGGTAGCCATCCAAAGTGCTAACACAAACAGTCTGACATTAGAAATGCAGTTCCTCATGGATGGTAGCAGAAGTCACCAACAGATCAGCAGCTGCACAAGCGATCAATTTTAATCACATAAGGCCACACTAATATTGCGACAACAGGCATCGTGCCATTTTCTGAATCTACAATTCACACCACCAAGTTGGTCACAGTAGAAAAACATTCAAAATGAAATCCGCAGCTCAGTGTTACGCCATGCACTCAACACAAAAGCTGGGCGGCGAAACTATATCCTTTCAGTCTACAAATGGAGCAAAAATGCAACGGCCACTGTCTGGCAGAAGCAAAAAAATTTGCCATGGCTCAAAACAGTGACCCTGCCTAGCGTCCATTTTGACCGGAAGGTCACTAGCCCCTCTAGCATGCTCAACTAACTAGGGGTGTTTCCTTTGAAGTCAGACTGCATCCATCTGACATGCGAGGAACCAACAGTCTACACACAAACAGGCCAAATCTGTACAACAGATGTGCACACAAAACTAAAATTCTGAAACAAGTTTAAAGATCAAAAGCGGACAATCAAACTAGAACTTTCAACCGGAGTTTATAGCTGTTGAATGCAAAGAGAAAGTACGAGTCAGAGAGAGAGAGAGAGAGAGAGAGAGAGAGAGAGAGAGAGAGAGAGAGAGAGAGAGAGAGAGAGAGAGAGAGAGAGAGTGAGAGAGAGAGTGAGAGAGAGACACACACAGACAGACAGAGAGAGACATAGAAAGAGAGACAGAGACACAGAGAGAAACAGAGAGAGACATTGACAGAGAGAGAAAGAGAGAGAGAGAGACAAAGAGAGAGAGACACAGAGAGAGACAGAGAGAGACACAGAGAGAGAGACACAGAGAGAGACACAGAGAGAGAGACACACAGAGAGACAGAGAGAGACAGAGAGAGAGACAAAGAGAGAGAGACACAGAGAGAGAGACAGAGAGAGAGACAAAGAGAGAGAGACACAGAGAGAGAGACAGAGAGAGACAAAGAGAGAGACACAGAGAGAGAGACAGAGAGAGACACAGAGAGAGAGACACAGAGAGAGAGACAAAGAGAGAGAGACACAGAGAGAGACAGAGAGAGACAGAGAGAGAGACAGAGAGAGAGACAGAGAGAGACAGACAAAGAGAGAGAGACAGAGACAGAGAGAGACAGAGACAGACAGAGAGACAGACAGAGAGAACCTAGTGGTGTGTGAGCTTGAGTGCTTGCATGAATGAGTTTCAAGTTGTAACGCATTGCCCATATATAATCCATCACCATCATCATCCAATATCATGTACAAAAAATTCCTCTGTAACAGTCTGTGCACACCTTCTCTTTAATAAGCCTTTTGCTCTGCCTCTTGCTGTCACATGTAAACCATGTACCTTATACTGAGTCAGTCTGCCTTGTGGTCATCCTCTTCTCTGCTTCATCAAAGACACTGTATCTCTTGCCAAGGTTGTATCTTAACTGAGACTGCTGTCCATATATCCTTAAATATTACTTTCCCACTTGTACTGTTGTCTGCCTTATCATGCATCCATATTCCATGTGTACAAGTCAGAACAGCAAGTGGATCATCACAGTCTGGTGAGAGTGATGCAGCGAGGAGTGATGAGGAAATCCGGCAGATACTTGATGCTCAGGGAAAGGCAAGACGGACATATAATCAGACTGCTACCTGGCACCATTGATACTGGAACTCTGCGCTGGCTGCTAAGAGTACGGAGTTCTTATAGAAATGCCCCGAGTGCTGTGATGTTGGTTCTTAAATCAACTCAGCTCAAATTAACTTGTAGTCTACTTCCTGCTTGCGGGCTTTCATCCATTCAATGCAGTATGATTTTTAAATGAAATTTATGTCTTTTAATGTGGCCAAAATATTTTTTTTGTATCTTCTTGTTTATTTCATTTGAATTTTTCACTTTTTTCATACTCAGTCTCTCAATGACTAATGCATTCAAGTGAATGTTGAAAGATGCTACAAAGATTATAGCACTTTATATTGCTATAATAAAAAAAAAGACTCTTTATGTCAGGGGCACATCCGGCCTATGATGTTTGATTTGTATTTATAGATCAATCAGCACTGGGTGGGTGATGTGGCCAGACGTCTTCACTTCTCCTTTACCTGGTACCAATTTTAGGTTGAGCCAACCTGCTAGTCAAGATCAATTCTGACAAATCAGCCTGAGAACTTCAGGCCAGCAGGTTAGCACCTAGCCATGGCTCCTGTGATGTTATCCCTAAAGTCCAGACACACAGGAATGCTGAATGTTGAATTAAGAATCGACATCACAGCACTCTGTATACTCCCATAAGCACTCCGTCCTCATCTTCAGGTGCAAGCGAAAAGTTATAATTCTGAGGGCACCAGTAACTGATTTTATATCCATCTCATCTTTCCCATGAGTGTTAAACATTGGCCCGATCCCGAAGTAACTCCTTGCAGCAACATTCTCCTCAGAACGTAATGATATATTTGTACCTCCGCACTGTTCACTCGCTTCCAAAGGGCCCTCAAAATATCTAGCTATGCATGCTCACTAATAACTCACTCCCAAAGGACTTTAAATGCCTAGTGGTGCAGAACCAGCCAGTCTATCTGCCTGCTTATTTCCCAGCACACTGGCATAACCGGGAGAAAATATCCAAAGGATGATTACCAAGAAACCCAGAATCGATGCTTGTCACTCTGCATGGAGCACGCCTGTCTCCACCTTTTATTAACTATAATTTCACCTCATCTTAGCCCCCTTGACTTCTTTTTCTGGGTATGCTAAAGGAGTAGGTGTGTTCAATGAAAATGACAGTTGTAACACACCTTTGTGAACACATAAAGAGTGAAGTATTAAAACTGATGGCCGTGTGGATTTATTTAATCGAGCTCATTTGAATTTTGCAAAAGGCATCAAATTTTGCATCGCAAGTGATGGAAATTATAAAAAAGACACTATTTCATATTCTATCTGAATAAAATGCTGTTAATAAATTACAAGAAATGAAACTAAATATTTTTGCCTATGTGTCCAGTGTAACAGAAAATTGTAAGCCAAAAAACATACCGGTTGATCTAAGTCTTCTCCTTTGATACACATATTACAGTCCAAAACATTCAGACCCACAAGAAGGCCTGCAATAACTACTCCCTCTTCCTCAAGCATGAAGGCTCCAGGTTCATAAAAATCACTGTAGGAAATATATCAAACAAATCACTGTAAGAATCATAAAAAGAACTGAAACAATCTAATCTAAAAAAAAAAAAATTACTGCATAAAATGTCAATAGTTTCAAAATTACTGCATGAAATGTTAACTATTATGTTTGCAATGATTATATATCACAAAAATCATTCCCTCCCTATATTTTTAATCCCTTCACTTAGTGAATAAAAAAAATAAAAAAAGAATAAAAAAATTAACTCTCTGAGTCCCATGGGGTTTAGCATCACAGGCCCAGGGGGGAGTAAAGAAAGTAATAAAATCGGTGCATCATGCATTTATTGGGCTTTTAGGTAGGAACCTATGTCCGTATGATGCGTTCCTTGGGACCCAAAGAGTTAACCAAAAAAAAGGGCCATAAACTGTGTGAATTGCTGAAAAAAATCATTTAAAAAACAATTATTTAACTTCTTCTCTTCTCTGCACATGGAATGCCTCATAATAAGGGAGTTTACACAAAGTATACTGAAATAAAAAAAGAAGAACATAGTAGCACTACATTCTATTTTATAATAAGAATGATTTACAAAGTTGCTCTTCTTCTCTTTTCTTTATTACTGAAATGCCTTGCGGCGTCAGGGCAGGAAGAGATATTTGGAACGGGCCGTTCTGTTCACCTCATAAAAAAGTACTTTTCAGTGTCTCTAATATTTCTGAGGCCCATCTTCTGTGTGGTCGAACCCTGACTCTTTTACCGCTGTATCTGTGTAACATTGCTCTTTGAGGCGCCCTGTCTGATGCCAATTCAGTAACATGGCCATATCATTTGATTTGTTGTCTACTTATAAAGTTCAGTATTAGTTTTGTGCCGACTCTCCTCGAGATATCATCGTTCCTATGTCAATCATTCCTTGTTACACCTAGCATAGTATGTCAACATTTCATTTCTGTCGTGACTATTTTCCTCATGTCTTCTGAAGACAGTGGCCAAGTCTGACATTGATAGCATAGCATCGGTAAGAATATTGTGTTGAACAGTGTTCTTTTAGTGTTCATATTCACATGCTTGCATTTCAAAACTGATGCCATTTGGGCTAAAACTTTATAAGCTTCATTTGATCTTTGTTGAATTTCTTTGTTATTCTTCCATTTTCTGGAGAAAAAAAAAGTGCTAAAAAGATATGTAAAATTCTTTCTTCTTTTTGTACCTTACTAAACCCCAATGGGGCATAGGCCCTCAACCAACTCATGCCAAGTTGTTCTATCCTTTGTTATCGCAGTCAGCTCTCCCAATCTTTCTAGCTTCACTCTCTAGCTCCCTTCTCCATGGGTTTGTTTTGGTGTTCCTTTATTTGCATGCCCCTGGGGGTTCCAGTGCAAAGACATTCTAGTTATATTGTTCTCAGGTTTTCTCAACGTGTGTTCTATTCAAGGCCAGCGTCTTTTCTTCACCTCTTGATCCACTGGAACTTGCTTAGTTCTCTCCCAAAGTTCTACATTAGTGATTCTATCCCCCCATTTAATTCCTTCTATTGTGCGCAGGCACCAGTTAATGAAGGTTTGTAGTTTATTAGCAATTGCCTTACTTGTTTTCCATGTTTCCATTTCATATAACATTACTGATTTGACATTAGAATTAAAAATGTTAAGTTTTGTATTTCTGTTTATTTCTTTTAGTGTTCATATTCACATTCTTGCATTTCAAAATTGGTACCATTTGGCCTAAAACTTTATAAATGTTATTATATCTTTGTTTAATTTCTTTATTAATTCTTCCATCTTCTGAAAAAAAAAATGTTTCCCAGATAGGTAAAATCCTTCCCTGGCTTTAACTAGTATTCATCATTTCTGATATTGATGGTCCTTCCTTTTCTGGAGAATGTCATCACTTCTATTTTGTCTATGTTGATCTTCATATTATAGTTGTCCAATTTTACACAGGTCACTAATACATTTTAAAAAATCCACTGATCAACATTTAAAATTTGTTTTCTCGAAATAAATGGAATATATTCCAAGGGGTCTAAAACAAATATTTATCTGTTGACTCGTGCGGTCGTGTTGTGACGGATATCACTGAGGCTTGCGGGAACATTTAATGTTAACATAGCTTTAGAAAAGCAACTGGGTTTACAAGGTAACCCCCCCCCCCCCCCCCCCCCACCAACGCTTCTACTTGAGAGGCAAGGAATCAACAGTCTTCATATAAATGAGTCAGATCTGTAGAACGGATGTGCACACAACAATAAAATTCCAGAAAAGGATTAGAGTCAAGTAGTGAATGAACAACCAGAACTTTCTCCAGGAGTTAAGGCTGATGAACGCGAAGAAGAAGGAGCCTCTTTTTAAAGGAGCAAGAAGCCTTAAGGACCCTCTTTTTCAGTTTGGCACAGTGGTCATGTGGTGTGAGACACATTCTTATAGATCAACTAACACCGTGATTTTGCACCAATGGGTGGTTCATTTCTGCAGGACAAGCTAGATGTTGTCAAGGCCCTTTGGCAGCAAGTGAACAATGCAGCGGCACAAACAGATCATAATGGTCTGGAGAGAATGGTACAGCCAGGAGTAAGCAGGGGATCTGGTTGACACCCTGCACTCAGAGGAAAGGCAAGATGGATATATATTCAAACTGCTACTAGCACCATCAAAATTAGAACTCTTCGCTGGCTGCTGAAGATGGGAATGGAGCACCTAAGGGAATGTCCTGAGTGATGTGATGTAAGTTCTTAGCTAAAAACTCCAAGACTCTTGACAGTCTGTGGGTTATGTGGTTAACAGCATCTAGTCATGTTTACTCCCTCAGGCAAAACCTGGCACCCATTTTGAGCTGGGTTGACCTGGGAGCCAAGGGTAATTTTGAAAAATTCTGAATTTACATGGATTTGAATCCAAGACCTTCAGGCCAGCTAAAAAGCATCTAGCTAATATGCTACCATGGCTGTATATTTGGCAATAATATATGATGCAGAAACCTCAACAATGAATACCAAATCAGAAAGTCAAACTGAGGCCCTTGAGATGTTGGTATAAAGAAGATTAGGCCAAACTTCATTGGAAACAAAAGCAATAAAAAAAAAAGGCCCTACTGAGGTTGGGAATGAGAACAGCGTTGGTTAAAAAAAAAAAGAGAGAGAGAGAGAGAGAGAGAGATAGAGAAGGAATTGTAACATAGTTTCACCAATTGACACACATAGCACGCATAGCAACTGCACTGGTGGCATAGGGGGGTGTTTGAAACCAGGTGTAAAGGGGGTTGATAGTGACATAACACTAGGAGATGAATGTATTATCTTCAGCAAGCAAGCAGCTAACTCTGCAGCAAAAATCCAGGGCATTAAAAGAAAAAAAAAACATGTTGCAATTAAACTGGTCATCTCACCTTTGACACCTCTTTTTATTTTTAAATCATCAGAATTTTCCAGGGAATAAATTACTCAAACAGGAGTTGATTAATCCTGAATTTACTCAGTATCTTAATCATCTTCTGTCCTTTACTCCCTCAACAGAGCGTAGACCCTGAACCAGCTCCGGCCTGAACCAGCTCTGGCCTTAACCAGCTCCGGCCTGAACCAGCTCTGGCTAAGTTGTCATATCCAGAGATTTTTTTTTTTTCAAGTGATATGTATTGTTATGCAGTACGTAACCTTGTTATTTTTTAAACAACATTATTTTGTTCAATGCTTCTGTAATAGACATTTTACAGTACACCTTTTTTCAGACACTTTATGATGAGTTCCGACTCCATTTTCAGATATTCTGTGAAACTAGTCACATCTTTTGCCATCACTTGTAGTTCACCCTATGTCCCCACCTTCTTCACTTTTTCTCTCTCTACTTACCTTCTTTGTGGGTTTTGGGTCTGTTTTTATTCAGCAAGGTCATTCTGGCTATACTGTTACCAGGTTATCTCAATGTGTGTCCTTACTAGCACCAGCATCTTTTCCACACCCCTTGACACTTTAGTTCTCTTGATTTTCTAAACTGTTTAGTTCTCTCCCAAAGCTGTACACAAGGGATTCTACCACACCATTGAATTCTTTTTATTCTGCACAGGCATAAGTTAATGAACGTCTGTATTTGACTAATAACTGCTTTAGTTGTTCTCCGTGTTTTAGCTCCATACTATAGTAAATAGCCGACATAAAAGCTAAATATTTAAGCTTTGTACTAGTTTAAATTTTAAATGTTAAATTTTTGTTTTTAAAGTTGTTACATCTCCATAATAAAGGCTGTCTACAAAGTACCCACTGCTGGCTTTGGGAATATCTCATGGTGAAGCCCGAGTCTCTTCCATGATGCGACTTTTGTACAGCCATTCAGAAGCCACAAGAGCTTTTTTCGGTTATTGGTGAAATTGTTCCCTAGTATTGAAATCTGTAAACTCATTTACTCACATCTAAGCCACAGAGCTGTGTGGTTTCAATTTCCTTAGACTTTAGATAACAAAATCAAACAATGAATAAATATACATTCTCATAACCACTGGCACCCATAAACTAGACGTAGTGAGGTGTCTCTCTTAAAATATAACTTACTGAAGAAGTGTGTCCCTGTTCTCTATCATCAGCTTGAAATAATCAGAGAGCGATTTCTGCATCAGTGCAAGCCGTAACCAAGCCCTGGCTCTACCTAGTGGTGTCCTAAACAGAGAAAAACATTACAGTTAGCATTATATTCAAATAAATGTAAAAATAAAAAAAATAGAAATAGTAATAATTTTAGCAGAAGGCATGGTACCAGAAAGGAGGGGCAGGGACCAACCAAAATGATAATGGGCACAGGATAAAAGTGACTCCTTGAATATGAAAATACATAAGGTGGAAGAGCTAGGAAAAGACCGAGTTTTTTTTTCAGGCAGACCATGATGAGAGCGACGTTCTGCAAAGGACCTGCTACCTGATGATGATGATTCAAATAAAATTATATAACTAGAAAAATGGGTGAAGAAGCTCACAACAAATGCAGTAATAAACAAATGATGGATAAGATGATTGAGTTTTGTGTGTGTTTGTTTCAACAGAAAGAAAACATAAAAATAACAAAAGGCAAAAATAACACAAAGGTAATTTCAATCAGGCACATGAGTATTCCGCCTGTGCAGAACAGAAGGAATTGAACAGTATAAAAATTCACTAAAACAGAGTTTAGGAAGAGAACTAAACAAACATTAATAAACCAAGAGATTAGAAAAAGACAATGACACTGGATAAAACACACTTTAAAAAAAAAATGTTAATCTTTTTCTTGGTGTTCACTGTGTGTAAACCCTGGCTGAAAGTTCTAGTTGATAATTCACCTTCGAATTTTATCCGTTTGTGTGTGTGATCCATTTTACAGAGCCAGAAGGTAAATGGTAGATGTACATAAAGGAATTAAATACATATGGACACCAGGGGAGACAGATTTCTTTAGTATTCTCTGACCAAAAGCAAAAGTTAAAAGAGACAAGATGCAGTGACTGGGATTCAAGGTAATCACTCACTGCGTGCTGCTTTGGGCACACAGGGTTAAAAGGTAGATTAACAACATTTGGAGGCAGAGATTTTGTTTAACTTGATGTAAATGACATTTTATTTTTTCAGCAAATCAAACAGTCTATCTACCCATTTAGAGAGAATGCCTGGTGAAACCATGTCACACATGGCATACACTAAAACACGAGACGGGCATAGAACACGAGGTAGACCAAAAACAATATGGAAAGATATCAGAGAAACTCTACAGTAGCATGGTGTGTCTATGGTCAAGGCGGCCAGAAGAGCAAGAAGCAGAACTGTAAATCTCCCCCTTTGGGGCCCCTTTGTGAGGGAAACAAGAACAGACCCACTGTCTTCCCAACAAGCGTGACCTAAGAGTTGACCAACTGAGGGCTTCCTTCAAAATCACAGTGCATCTGCCTTAGAGGAAAGGAACCAACAGTATGCATAAAAAATGTCAGATCTGTAAAATGGATGTGTGTGCAACACTCAGGTTCTGGAACAAGACTAAAGTCTAGAGGTGGACAACCAGAACTTTCCACTGGAGTTTACAGCTGGAGAACATGAAGAAGAAGAAGAAGAAATCTCCTTCAAAGCCTGAAGTGGTAAAAGAGGAAATGAAGAATGTCAGAAGATTAGTTGCATGCACTTGTCTGGAAGCTGCAAATCACACTACACATTTATTTCTTTTGTGTGGTTTTACTAATTAGTTTTATGTTCAACACTTTGCCATTGCTTTCTTAATGTTAAAACACTGATTCCACTGTCTCCCCATGTAGGTTTTTAGGGCCCCATTTTAGGGAAACAAAGAATAGACCCCCTGCTTCCCAAAAAAGAATATCAACTAATTAGGGCTGTTTCTTTCAAAGTCAGAGTGAATCTGCGGCAGAGGCAAGGAACCAACAGTCTGCATACAAATAAGCCAGATCTGTAAACGGCTGTGAGGCAAAACTCCAATTCTGGAACAAGACCAAAGTCCAGAAGTGCATGAAAACCAGAACTTTCCGTCAAAGTTTACAGCCAGTGAATGTTAAGAAGAATATGCTTGCCACTTTCAAAATCAATGAAAAGCAGTCTGCTACCAAATCAGCTGCAGCTGGTAGAACTGCTGGAACTGAGAAACTGCATTCACAACCCCTTAACCACAGGCATCGACTTATGACATTATGAGAGGAAATCAATCTAAACATGCATGCAACACTGGGAAGAGAGAGTTTTATCTAAACACAGTATTAAAAGATAAGATACAAACGTCTTGCCTGATGTTTGGCATTTCCCGGACACTGATGGTTATCTCTGCAGCCTCTGGTGCTAACTTCTCTATACTCTCCAACACCCACCAAAACTCCTTTTTGGAACTAAGGATTCCTTTTTTAGCTGATGAAGAAAGAACAGTTAATAGTTACTGTGATTATAAGATTATTCAGGATTCGAGAAATTACTTCAGAAATTCATAAGAAGGCATATATGTTTTATTAAGTTCCTTTGCGGGTTCCGGGGGCTATTTTGAAGAAAACAGAATAGACTGACCCAATGCCTCCCAAACAAGCATGTCATAAAAGGCAACTATTAAGGGTTTAACTAAAGTCAGATGCTGTGAACTGAAAGGTGCAGATGTTGCAATCTAGCGGTAAACCGCAACCGAAGGTGCCAATCAGCCTTCTAAGCGCAAACAGAGAAGAAGTTTGATTAAGAAGGTTAACAATAAAACTATTTTCTGGCCGATAATGTGGTTGATATGTGGCTTGTATGTGGCTGGTACATGTCTGGTTTGATATTACCTATGAGGATCTTAATGATGCTAGGTTCCCCATGGTATCGAAGGGATGTCAACTGGATACCCATCCTTCTCAGGCAAGAGCAAAAATACAAGGTCTCAGGAATAGAATGCCGATATTTAACATTTCTCAGCAAGTAAAAACCACAAATGTAGGCTGTACAGGCCGAACCCTGGCAAAATTTCCAACTGAGAAAAGTATTTAAAGTATCCAAGGACCCTGACACACACACACTGGGATCCTAAGTCAAAACTGGTAATTACTTCTGCCTTTTGGGGTGTAATCAAGGGAGGGTGGGTGTGTCTTTGAATCTGAGGATTCAGGGTTGTGTTGTGGCCATAGACTGCGGGTTAGAATGTTATTTTTTCCTCTGATAGAAAAAATTCCATGAACTTTTTGAGGATTTTTAACCTAAGTCTTCCGTATGAGAGCCAATAGATCTAACTGTCTGCCCAGCCACTTCTCACACATTAAATTAATTGTTCGAAATTCTCCGCACTGCGTTATTCACTACCAAAATCAAGAATTTAAGTATTCAAACTGTTGTTGATCAGTAAAGCTAAGAAAAAAACGGCACAGCAAGCGAGCAACAAAACTTAACAACATCGGATGGGCTCAATTATTCTGCAAAGTAAGGACTTACGATGGAATGTGTTTAAAGCAGAATGATGACGAAGCTAATGGATCTGATTCAGTGATCACACTCCATATAGAATTATTTCAGTAAAGTCATGATAATCTTGAATCCCAATGTTTCAGACTTATAAGAGTTGAAATTCAGACTTCAGAGGATTATAAGCCAACAGCCCCCCCCCCCCCCCCCCCCCCGCAAACATTAACAATAACAAAATATTTTAAAATGTATTAATCATAACAAACAAATACTAACTAACAATGTGTGAATGCAACTTGAAAACATAAAAGCTCACGTTTAAGGCCATGTCGCAGCACATGCTCCAGGACAATGAAGAACTGCTGCAGAGGAATGTAGTCATCATCCAACATCCGGCCATGAGCCAGAGAGGAGTCAATGAGCTCCTTGATCAGCAGTTTGGAAATGTTCAACAGATTGGTCCGCTCAATCAGCTGAGGATCTCTTCCTACAAAGAAAGTCAATAGGCAAAAATTATATATTTATTTGCTTGTATATTGCTTCTCAACGCTGGTATTGGGTAGAACACACCCTGAAAAACCCAAAGAATAACATAACTAGAACATCTTTACACTGGAACCCACATGGGCATAGAAATAAAGGCAGATCAAAAGGGAGGTAAAGAGAGAAATTAAAAATATAGGGAGGTGAGCTGCATGAGACAGCAAAAGACAGGACAACTTGGCGTGAGTTGGCTAAGGGCCTATGCTTCATTGGGAAATATAGGGTAAAAGAAAAATGCTGTTTCTCAGTAGGCTCAAACACTCAAAGTATCAACATGGAAACTACAGGACAACCAATTACTAGCTATTACCAATAGCAGACCTGGTCACTAATCAAAGTACAAGAGAGAAAGGTTGGTTAAAGGACATATTTTTCTTGGAGATGGGGGGGGGGGGGGAGTTGAAGAATAATCGACTACTCCTGAACAAGACGCCTGGCACCGTAATAAACAGTAGTTTCTAATGTTTTACAGCAAGATTTGAACCAGACGCCTGGCACTGTAATAAACAGTAGTTTCTAATGTTTTACAGCAAGATTTGAACCAGACGCCTGGCACTGTAATAAACAGTAGTTTCTAATGTTTTACAGCAAGATTTGAACCAGACGCCTGGCACTGTAATAAACAGTAGTTTCTAATGTTTTACAGCAAGATTTGAACCAGACGTCTGGCACTGAAATAAACAGTAGTTTCTAATGTTTTACAGCAAGATTTGAACCAGACGCCTGGCACTGTAATAAACAGTAGTTTCTAATGTTTTACAGCAAGATTTGAACCAGACGCCTGGCACTGTAATAAACAGTAGTTTCTAATGTTTTACAGCAAGATTTGAACCAGACGCCTGGCACTGTAATAAACAGAGTTTCTAATGTCTTACAGCAAGATTTGAACCAGACGTCTGGCACTGAAATAAACAGTAGTTTCTAATGTCTTACAGCAAGATTTGAACCAGACGCCTGGCACTGTAATAAACAGTAGGTTCTAAAGTCTTACAGCAAGATTTGAACCAGACGCCTGGCACTGTAATAAACAGTAGTTTCTAATGTCTTACAGCAAGATTTGAACCAGATGCTGGCACCATAATAAACAGTAGTTTCTAAAGTCTTACAGCAAGATTTGAACCAGACGTCTGGCACTGAAATAAACAGTAGTTTCTAAAGTCTTACAGCAGGATTTTAACCAGATGCCTGGCACCATAATAAACAGTAGTTTCTAAAGTCTTACAGCAGGATTTGAACCAGATGCTGGCACCCTAATAAACAGTAGTTTCTAATGTCTTACAGCAAGATTTGAACCAGACGCCTGGCACTGTAATAAACAGTAGTTTCTAAAGTCTTACAGCAAGATTTGAACCAGACGCCTGGCACTGTAATAAACAGTAGGTTTTAAAGTCTTACAGCAAGATTTGAACCAGACACCTAGCACTGTAATAAACAGTAGTTTCTAATGTCTTACAGCAAGATTTGAACCAGACGCCTGGCACTGTAATAAACAGTAGGTTCTAAAGTCTTACAGCAAGATTTGAACCAGACGCCTGGCACTGTAATAAACAGTAGTTTCTAATGTCTTACAGCTAGACTGAACCAGCACAGAGAAAAAAACGATTCTACTGGTTCAACAGTGGACATACACGACAGGGGTCAGTTTGCATTAAAGTAGTGTTATTTGCAGTCAATGCTTATACATTAAATAATAATTGCAAGCAAGAGATATTGCTAATGATCCCAGTGACATTCTGGCTCTTATATCTGGCACAGTGCCATGTAGTGCTCTGTATGTTTGTCAGGCATGGGACCAAAATAGTATTAGGTTTTTTTGTGCAGCAGCTAGCAGCAGATCTGGTGTATGGACACTTTTTAGTTGAATATCACATGTATTTCTAAAGAAAACTGAAAATATCCATAAGGGGATAACCGACCAAAATATGAGGCAATGGCATAAGGAGACGTGTGGGCTACCTCGGATGTAATCACTGATGGAGAGATGGTGGACAAAATGGCCAAATAATTTGTGTTTAAAAAAAAAATATACATACTTGTGCGTGTGTCTGTGTGTGTGCTTGAGTGCACGCGGGCAAGAAAGCAGGGTGACAGGAAATGTTTTGCACTGGGTACCACCTGACATTACTACACCACTGATTTAGGTAAAGGATAAGTTATGCATTGCTTTCTCTCCCTTGATCTCTTCTGTTCCTCTCTCTCCCTCCTTCCCTCACTCATTCATTTCCTTCCTTTTTCTCTATTCCTCTTCTCCTCTCTTCCTCCTCCTCTTCTCTTCTTGTCTTCCCCTCTTATTCTCCTCCCCCTTCTTCTCCTTTCTTCCCCACTTTGTCTGTCTTCCTCCCTCTCATATATAAACACAATATACGTTTTCTTTACTTCTTTTTTGACTAACTGACCTCTCCATGCAGATTTGGAGGTCTAATTTGTAAGGAGAAACCGGCTGCTATTCAACAGGCATAAAACAAAAGGCCAATCCGATTTCTTAGTATGCTGTGACCAGCAGAGAAAAAGACAAAAACATATTACATGTTGCAAGGGGATTCCCAGAAGTGCTAAACACACATGATTAGCCCATTTCATGGAAATTTAGGTGGGGGTGGGGGGGGGGGGGGGGGGGGGGTAGTCAAAGAAGCAAAGAAGAGGGCAAAGAAAAACATGGAATGATAACATCACATAACATCAAGAAATGGACAGGACTAAGTTATCATACACTTTTTCATCAAGTGGAAGACAGAGAAAGATGGTGGGTTTTTTTTATGTGTTAGTAAGTAAAGTAAAGATCCCTTTTCACGCCTTAGGCGCATCGGGCATATGGAAAGAGCATCCATATTTTTACAGACCAATCGACACTAGGTGGGTAATCCGGTCAGCATTACACCGGCCGTCTTTACTTTCCCAGTATATACATCCTGGTACCCATTTTAGGCTGGGTGGACCTGCAACGCCCCGTACCGTGATAAAATTCCAAGCAGCCAGCAGTGGGTTTTGATCTCGATACGCTGGAATTATGAGTCGGACTCGCAACGCCTAAACCACGGACGCCGCTTCCGTCAATACACCCTAAAGACCCTAATGTGTTAAGGGTTGTTATGTTATGTTATGTTAATCACACACCACACGCTGTTTGGGACTGAAAGTGTTAAGAATTTAAACAAATTCTTCTGGTACTGGTAGAGTTAAAAGCAAATGCAAAAGACAAAGAAGAAGAAGAAGACAAGCTGACCTATTTACAACAATAATCTTTTATATGCAGACTTCAAACCCATACCATCAGGTTCCTCTTCTGGTTCCGCCATGTGAACTTCCTCCACTTCGAAGTGCACATCAGCCAGCTCTTTCAAACATAACCAGTCTCCATCCACAGATACACGGAACTTACACAGATAAATTGTCTCTTCTGCCATCGTTAATATATCTCTTATCCAGGACCAAATAACAATTATAGAATAATGTGTCCTCCTCGACTTTAAACCAGGTCTATCTTTCAAAAGTTCAAATTATTAACACAGCTGTACACATTCCTTTAGGCATGTTGTGAATATTAAATTGGTTCATTTTCTTAGATTAGTAAACAAATACAGGGTCATCAAAATGATTGCCAAGATTTTAAACTGTTATTATAGAAGAAGCAGTTAATGGATATAAATGTGCGGCATCTTTAAATGTTCAGAAAAAGTTAAGAGTTTCCTGTGACCTTGTGTTATTGTGAGGCTTAAAATGATGCAAAGATAAGGAACACAGGAGACTGAATACCATCTAGACTTCACCAGAGCTATAAATGGCGCCCATATCCAAGTGTACTTGGAAAATCTAAAATTATTCACTCTTCTGATCATTTTAAGATGCCACATGTGTATATCCATTGTATACTTTTTATAACAACAGTTTAAATTCCAGGTTATCATTCTCGATGACAAAATTTCAGATAAACAGGAGTTGGGATAACACTGTGGCTAGATGCTCATGTGAATGGTCTGTGCAGGGGGGTAAAAAAAAAACCTTGGTTCCCAGATCAAATAAAACTAAAATGGGTACCAGAAAATGTCCTGGGAGGTAAAGGGGGTAGGCATGATGTTGACCCTATCTCCCATTGAGTGTTGATTGGTCTATGAAAGAAAATTGAGTTTTGCAACATATGATCGATGTGCCACTTGCATGAGAGGAGTCCTTTACTCACTGTAAGTTTACAGATAAACACAAGAAAAGAAATAAAATGTCTGCTATCTCCATAATGCAGTGAGACAAAGAAGGTGGAGATATACTGGGCACATTCTCCCATGTGGGTTCTGGGGCCCTATTGTGGGGAAAACAAGAATAGACCCACTGCCTCCCCAAAAGCATGTTGTAAGAGTCGACTAACTGGGGAGCTTCCTTTGAAGTCGGAGTGCATCTGCCTGAGAGGCAAGGAACCAGCAGTCTGCATTCAATTGAATCAGAACTGTAAAACTGATGCACACACAACACTCAGCAGGACTGCAGTCCAGAAGTGGACGAACAACCAGAACTTTACGCCAGAGTGTACAGCTGGTGAACGCGAAGAAAAAGAAGACTGGGCACACTCTGAGATTAAATTAGCAAAGAATTACAAAACAGGCACTGAAATGGGAAATAATCGGTCTGAGAAAAAGAAGACCTAAAGAGAAACAGTAAGAAGAACATTATCACAGGAAGTTAAAAAGAAAATGCTGGCCTGAACTCCATGTCAGAAATTGAGAAAGTTACATGCAATAGAGCGCAGTGGAGCCCTCAATGACATCTAACAGCACACAAAGGATGTTGATGATGATGATGATTTTTATAATGCAGGCTGGCTGCGATGGAAATGCGCAACTACAGTAGTTTTTGGGAATAACATCTGGCAACGTCCCATCTCTTCCACAGTACAACTCTTACACCAATGTCCAAAAACCACAAGAGAGTATGGTGGATTTTTATTTCTGAAACAGACACCTAGATAAACCCAGTCTAACAAGAGTACTGGAAATGTCTATGAAGTAAAGCATGCTACTGTCCACATCACACTCAGAGCACCAACTGATCTATATAAACATGGATCTAGCACATACACATGATATACCACTGGCATGAAAAAAAAAGGCCATTACTTAACCTTTTTTTAAAAACAGGCAATACAACTGATGACATGTTTAGAGGATTAAAGTATTGATCCCCCCCCCCCTTCCTCCCCCCCCCCCCCCCTCAATGAATCAAATGTTGAGAAGATCAGCTGATACAATGGATTCCTGTCTTTGAAAAAAAAAACTCCACAATTATACTCTCTAGGATTAACATATGAATGAGAAAGGTACAAATTTCAGAGATCCTAGGTTCTACTGCCAAGATTTACCACTTCTGTGCTTTAGGCAGTGGAGCCTTTGAGATTCAGGAATTAGGACTGGCTGCATGGCTAGTGCTGTCGCCGAGGACTATGCAGGCCTAGATTTTATATTAGCCACTGACAGAAAAATAGATTCAAACCCGGGTCACCCGCATGAAAGCCCAGAATCCTTAACCATTCGGCCAGCTGCTCCGAAATAAAACAAAAATATTGGGGTACCTTATAGTTGTGAAATAACATGTAACCTAATATGGGGGTTGGGGAGGGGGGGGGGGTGGCAAGGATCAATAGATTGCATCTGGCAATGGAAAACCCAAGTAAATAACCAACTGACCTACCCCCCCCCCTCCCCCCCCCCTTTCCGACCAACAAGCATGCCGTAAAAGGTGACAAATTAGTGGTTTTTCCTTTAAAGCCAGCAGAATTCATCAGCCTGAGAGGCGAGGAACAACAGTCTGCATACAAATAGCCCAGATCTATAAAACGGATGTGCACGCAAAACTCAAATTCCGGAACAAGACCAAAGTCCAAAAGTGGACAAACAACAATAACTTTAGGCCTACAAGGTGTACTGGGCATATAGTCCTAGACCTGTGCTGTTAAACCAATTGGCACTGGGTGGGTTATGTGGTCAACATTATAACAGCCGCCTGTACTTCAAAAAACTCTCCCTGGTATCCATTTAAAGCTGAGCTGACCTGGGTCATTTTGGGAAAAAAAAAATCCAGCTCCGTGCGAATTTGAATACAGGACCTTCAGATCTGCAAGCAAAAGTGTGGCCTCTACACCAGGGCAGCTTCCATGAGGGCTGACTAGGTCAATTGGGGTGGGATGGGGGTGGGGGGGGGATCCAGACCGGAAGGGTATTCAAACACATGCTCACTGTGTGGGACAAATCAGTGTACTAAACATAAAAGTAGGAGTATTCCTTTTCGTAAACTGACTATCCTCCGAATAACAGGCACATATTATGGCGGCAAAAAATATACCCTGACAGGGCCTCAGTTACATGTACATTGCGTACTTCCGCCAACACCAAAAGTATCTCCCATGCCGCTACGCGTGGCGTGGAGCTACGTGGCGTGGAGTGGGGCTAAACTAGATAGCGGGGACTCACAAGCAAATAAAATAAAGGAAGCTGCAGGAGATGCGGTAGCTGCTGCTCGTGAATCCCAGCCATCAAGATTGGCCACCATAATATGTGCCCATTATTCGGAGGATAGCCCGTAAATTTTTTTAGAGGCAAATATTTCACTTGATATATGACCTTTGTTTGGAATATGACTCGCATACTAGAACTTGTATGAGTCAAAATGAGTCATGACACTGCCTCTTACCCTTGTTTACCTCTCTCACTAATCAAGGAAATTGTTATAACCAAAAGCTTCACCCCCCCCCCTCTCTTTGTGGAATGCTGTTTAAACGTGACGATTTTTTTTTTAAACAAATAAGTCAAGTCAGCATGGTAAAGTGAGGTTCAGTTAATTTATCTAACTGCTTTTGAATGTATATATTTTTGTATTAATCAGCGTTGAAATTATTTTATACAAACCATTACAATAGATGTATTTTGTCAAAAACATTCGAACTTTTTTCTCAGAGTAACGGATTAGTCATTCTTCTTTTATTTTTGTATGGGGAAGTTCGTTTGATACATGTCCTGTGTGGAATACGTCCAAGGATCTGGAGTGGATTCAGGAAGTATGTCGAAGTACCACTGTACTAATATTGTACTGGCCATGCACTCTGAATGGATAAGACAAGACTCCCGCATCGAGCTCTCTCATGGACACCGGAAGGGATAGAAAACCGGGGGTGATCAAGAGAGACCCTGAGTAGAACCATCATCAGGGAAAGCTCAAACACGGAACTAACAAACATCCAAGACCTAAAACAGGTGGCAACGAACCCCCAGATATAGAGAGTTATGACCTCTGTCCTGTGCGCTGCCCTAGACTCAAGAGGAAAGACTAACAACAACTTTTTAAGGCTGTGTATGTAGGGGAGAGAGAAGGGAAGGGGTGTGTATCTGAGGATTTAGGCCACACGCTTAGTGCAGTAGCCATGGCCTGTAACAATTATGATTTTAATTTTTGCCCCTCATCAAAAAAAAAAAAAAAAAAAATTCCGTCACCTCAGTAAGGGTTTGAACTCGGGTTTCCTGTATGAAATCCCAATTCTAACCACTTGGTCCGTCGTTCCTTAGCCTAAAATTGGTATCCCCCCCCCCCTTCCGAAACAAAGTAACAGGCAGCCATGATGCTGGCCGCATCACCCATCGACTGGGCTTAAAAATATGTCTAACGCCATGTGCATCTATTAATACTAGTAGAGCCTCTCCCCCTCCTGTTTAAACATCGATAAAACTGACCGCAAAAACAATTATACGGCTTTTAGGACAGTGGCAGGGTTAAAAATGGCGTAACAACCAGCAACAGTAAAGAAAATGACCCTTTATCACGCCTTCTGGTGTACTGGGCATATAGGGCTAGACATATATTTTATAGACCACTCAGTACTCGGTGCGTGAATCGGTCAGCATCACGTCGGCCGCCTTTACTTCACAAGACTCCACCTGGTACCCATTCAAGGCTTGATCGACCTGGGAGCCAAGGTCATTTCTAAAGAAAAAAGTCCAAAACCGTCATGAAATGAACCCACGACTTTCCTATCCCCGGGCGAGTGTCCAGCCGCTACATCACGGCGCTCCCGTAACAACTAAAAGACGATATTTAACTCTTTCAGACCCAGATATGGAACACCAGCTAGTGTTATTTCTTCTTTTTATTTTTATTCTTCAACTTTCGTTCGCCTGAAATAAGTTATCTATACCAGCAGTGTCTCTCGTACACATTTAACTCGTTTTCTACTGTCTGTGGCACCTTTCCAGAGGTGCACATGGCTGATGCGCATATCTTGAATTGTATGTACACGTGGCTGTGTAATAGACTATGCCCTGTTCTAAAGTGCAGGATAATGACTGGTTCTGATCTGTCCATAACAGAGTAGTTGTCATGTGCTGGAGCTTGTGGTTTCCAGAGTAAAATATGCTTTTCTTTTGATGGTGGGAGTCGCCGCGATGTAGCTGCTACACGTTGCCTTGCGGATTGGAAGGTTGTGGGTTCGGGTCCCGACAGAACGGGACTTTAAGAAAAAATGACCTTGGCTCCCAGGTCGACCCAACCTTGAGTTGGTACCAGGTACAAGCCATGAGAAGTAAAGGCGACCGGCTTGATGCTGACCACATCACCCACCGAGTGCCGATTGGTCTATAAAATGTAGGTCTAGCCCTATATGCCCAATACACCAGAAGGCGGGGAAAAGGGTCCTTTTACTTTCTTTTGAAGGTAGGAAGCTTATAAGCAAAGTTATAACACGATGTTAAATAAGCGGTTATAGCTACGCGTCGGCGTCTATGGCTTATGCGCTGCGATCGCGCTTCGTAATCTTGAGATGCCGGGTTCGATCCCAGCAGCCGATTATATGGCAGCAGACCACATTGCGTTGGCAAACTACTGAATGTAAAACCGCATTGCAAAATCACAAACAGTCAAATAAATGATGAAGGATAGTTCTGCAACGTCCCGTAAAAAAATACATGGAACTAACTGTATAGCTAGCTACACAAGCACTCAATACCTTGCAGGAGACAGCGTGACAAGCTCGCATGTTTGCAAATGTCTAATGTTCAACATAAAAACAAAAGGAACAGGCTTCCTGCGATATTAAACAAGTGATTATAGCTACACAAAACCTCGATACCCCCGGCTAGCTTTTCACCTAAACATAATGCGCAAAAAGTAACGAGATCGCCACATTGGGTATTTCTAATGTAAAGTAACATGATGCATATGATGTTAGACACGTGGCTATCGCTATACAAGCACTCGATACTCCGACTAGTGTTCTACGTAACAAGAACAGAGGAGTGTTTTATGTGACACCTCTAGTGTTACACAGCCTTAAATGGATAACAGGTACAGTCATGGGAAGTAAAGGCGGCCGGTGTGATACTGACCGTATCACCCACCGAGTGCCGATTGGTCTATAAAATATAGGTCACGCCCTATATGCCCAATACGCATAAAGGCGTGGAAATGCGTCCTTTACTTTTTACTTACTTTTACTAGTTTTACATAGATAAAAAAAAAGTAACAGGCTGTCTATGTTGTTAAAAAATGTGATTATAACTAAGTAAGCACTTGATAACCCGACTAATCTTTTACAGCGGCAACGCAATGAAAAAAAAAAAGTTACAAGATCGGCTTAAGATCGCCTGACAGTATCTTGCACAGAAAGTAACTGGCATCATCTAATGTTACATAAGTGATTATAGCTACGAAAGCACTCGGTGCACCTAATAGTCTTTCAAAGAAACACTCTACAAGACGAGCAGTCAAGTCGCTTCTGAGGCGACAGAATAAAAACGAAGCATCCGTCCAAACACAGACATGCCAAGTGCCTGCAAGTTCTATGAAGACACCAGTTAGCAGCGGTGCACGGCTGTACGGTCAGAGCAGAATGGGTGAAGGAAAGAGGGGTTTTTATTGATCTCTCTCGGTCATTCATAAACAAGACGGAATGAGTGCAAGAGAAACAAACGGGCTGCTTGTAAAAAAAAAAAAAAATAACTGCAGACTTCACGTTCAACAGTTGTTGAAATAAGTGAAGCAAATGCTAGATTGAATGGCTCGAGAAGCAGGCAGCAGTAAGTGAGCATTTTATAGCTAAAGGGAGTGTGAGTGGTACCATAATCCTAATAACAACAACCCGTTGATACTACAAGAATTTCATTCGTGTAGTGTCATGGCGGATGAGATCAATAAGTTCAGCTCGCCCCGTGGCTCACTCCCGATAGTTGCAGCAGAACACGGACGCATATCGATCGCTGTTGCTTCCCAACGATGATCGGGGATTGGCCTCAACCGGCATGTCTGACGTCAGGTTTTATTTTATCCTGGTTATCCCAAGGATGTGCAGCAGCGTGCATCGCCAGCGTGTTTCCGAGAACTGACAACAAGAGGGACGACCTAGTTCCCCTGGCGTGGATGGACCTGGTGGTATCCGGTGCGGAAAATTTCCCGCTCCATTCTCCCCCAACACACACACACACATTCTTATTTTAATAATTTTTAAAAAGTTTTATTTTAAAACACACATTTATGCTATATCTGTCACCCCTCCCCCTCCATGATGACACCCGGGGTGGCCCGCACACCCCTCCCGACGCACCGCCTGGTATCAAGCCTCTCTGACTTTCCTTCTTCAAGACATTTCCAGTACTGACTTCACGTTCTGTCTGGGCATTGTGCTGAGATCTGTCGATAATGAAACACCTAAAACCCGTAAAAGAACACGGTGCTTATTTTTAATTCACAGCACACAAAGAAAATACCGGAGTTTCCTGGAAATACCAATATTATAGGGGTGGCGGGTCTTTGTTAGCCCTGACTGCCTCAGAGACATCGACCAACTCTAACGCATAACACCCTTAGAATACACCCCTCACTGAGCACCCCTACTTTGTCTAGAAAATATGGCGGGAGTTTGCGGTGCCCTCCCCTCAACCCATGGACGTGCGACATATTTTCTCAGTAAGCTGCGAGTCTTCGAAATGCCGCCCCTTAAATGTTCAAAATGTATTTTGATTTTGCTGCTAATGCCGCCTGATGCTACCACATCTCTGTATCATAACACAGCACGGCCTACCCCCCCCCCCCCCAAAGGTTTTATGTGTCGGTGTTCCTGTTCCCAGTACCTATAATTAGCTAGTCGTAGGGGTTTTATTCGGACCCGACGGACGTATTAGAAGGGTAAAAGTCGGGAGATGTGAAACAGCGTCACTGCACTCGGTTGTTAACCATAAGTGCTCTGCCACCGGTATGGACAGCTGATTAGAAACTGTGTCGCCGTCCGCAGGCAACTCCGTAGCTTCAGCGACCCTCCTCCATTTACCCCAGAGTGTTAACTCTGGTACCCATTACCTAAAGGCTGGGTGAACCCCGGGAACCGCCCGGTTTCGAACATCGGCAGTGGGCTGCAGCGAGTCGCAGCTGGATTTGAAAGCGAGTCTCCTATCGACTGAGCTAACGTGGCCGTACTGTGGACGTATTGGATTATAAAGTAATAACTGTACCAATTATTATTAACAAAAAATATTACTGACAATATTAAATGCCAATATACATAATGAACAGTATTTGCATATCCCCACGCGGGCGTCTTTAGACGAGAGGTAGTCGCCTATGTATATGTTCAGCCACGCATGGTAGCATCTGCGCAAAATACTGTCTTTGTTACATGTTTTTAGAATAGGGACTGCGCATTTGTGTGTGCTTGAATAAGAGAATATTTTTGTGTATGAATATATGCAGATTTCTGTAAATGAAAACATAAGATAACCCCTAAAAGGGGGGGGGGGGGGGGGGAGGGAAGAGAGGGGGGGGGGAGGGCTAAAGCATATTATGGGCAAAAATGTTATATAAAATTCTGGTGCTGTTTTATAGCAGGGTTTTTCAACTAAGTTCATTTAAGGGCCAATATGTTAAAATGGGGATCGTCATGCAGTCAGCCATTTTACGGTACACATTTTAAAGGTCAAGGTAAAGTCGGGAGAGGTGAACCAACGTCATTGCACAAGGTTAAAAACCATAAGTGCTCTGCCACCAGTACGGACATAATTGTCCGCCTGTGTCGCCGCCCGCACGTAACTGTGGCTACAGCGACGTTCCTCCATTTACCCCAGAGTGTCAACTTTGGTACCAATTTTCTAGAGGCTGGGTGAACCCCGGACATTTTATGTATCTTGTTCAAGCCCAGAGTCGCCAGGCTAGGGAAGGAAAAATACTCCCCACAATTCAGCTTGAAACCACGCCAACAAACAAAGGTACTAACTACTATACCACCCAAACGCACTGGGAATAATAATCCTAAACCCAATCCGCTAAATTTTTTCTTCTTCTGCGCTCATCTGAAGATGTAACTGCCCTGAGTCCGTTTACCGCATGGCTGCGATATTTGCAACCCCAAGCAAATAAATATAATGAATACAATGCAAATGCAATGATCCGAGAGCCACTTGCCAGGTCTGACCCGCGGGTCGCTAGTTGAATAGCTCTGTTTTAGGGGAACACGGTAGGATGTTAACAGTGCAAAGATTAAACATATTTAAACTTACAGAGGGATCCGGTAAAACAAACGTTAGTTCACCCCCCCCCCCCCATCTACACACTGGTATACACTTCTGATTGGTCGACCTTCAGGCTAGCTAGCTTCTGATTGGTCCACCTTGAGCTACGTGTCCTTGGTACAAGTTCACGGGGGTGTTCCGCAATACCGTTGACATAGCGTGTTGTATATTTCAGCCCGCCAGCGCTTTTAACACTCCAAAAACATCGACACACTGGGTCTAATACAAAACCCCTTTAGAGAGCGATGAAACCTATTTCACAGGTATTCTCTTTCTCGGGGTAAAAAAACGTAAATGCAAGACAACACGGATAGCAAACAACAGAGCAGGACACCCGTAACCCCCAGCAGGTTAGACCAGTCTAAGAAAGTTATCAATGGAACGTGACCTACTTTCTGTGGGGAGACGAACGTTTGTTTGACCGAGGGTTCCTAGCGAAAAGGGCACACACGGGGCACAGGTCAAAGATCGTCTAAGCGTCGATTGCAGGTCAAGTGCTACTTCTAGAAGTCAATGCCCTACTGTTCCTCGTGTAAAGATTCCCGTAAGTTAGATATCGCCACTTTAAAGGTCGGGGATTTGATTCGTGAGCGCAGGCGTTTCCGGAGATCCCCGTGGATATCGCTGGAGCTACAGAGTATCGTGCTTTGCACGAAAATCGGGCGGGAAAGGGCGAACATCTGCTATTTAGAAGGACAGTCATGTAAGAGTAGAGTCCATCATTAAACATTCGAAAAGCTCGCGTGTAGACTCTTCTTCCGACAGTGCCAAAATACGAAAGAAGACCTCCCACATTAATTGGCCATGTCATGAGAAGACAGCGGAAATGTTGGAGGTCAGAAGAGGCAGAGGGAGACAGGGACAGAGTGAGACTGAGTGAGAAGATGTTTGACATCACGGTATAGAAACAAGGCAGAGCGAGACCAAGTGAGAAGATGTTTGACATCACGGTATAGAAACAAGGCAGAGTGAGACTGAGTGAGAAGATGCTTGACATTACGGTATAGAAACAGGGCAGAATGAGGCCGAGTGAGAAGATGCTGGACAGATTGACATCATGGCATGGAAGATCGCCTGTATGAGAACTGACTGAAAGTACATGAAACAGAAGGTTGTGGATAGACATAATCACCAATGCCATACGTCAAGGACAATAACAAGAAGAAAACCTACCATGCTGTAGCTCAGAGGTTAGTGAATAAGTTCAACAATTTCACGATTCTCTACCACTAAGGTTCAATTTCTGTGGCCGACCGCTTATAAAAAAAACTTAAAGGTGACAATACGAGAGTTGCACTGTGGAAAAGACCGGGGCCTCACCGTATAATTTTCCCAAAGGCAGCACTGCCACCAACCTTTTTTTTCTGAGATTGGACACAACTTAGCATTTTAAAAATGCATTTTGTAAGAGGCGACTATAGAGGGATGGGGTCGTACTGGCTGCAACAGACCGCCCACAACTAACTGCCAAAATTCAATCAATCATGAATGTCTACAAGAATTTGATGTGAGTTGGATGGTGGTTTATGTTCCAGCGGGAAACTAGAAATGGAATAGTTCAGTATAATGGCGCCAATGCTTAGACTGCTGGGCTCCTGTTGGGTTGCGGAAGACCCTGATTCAATCCTGACAAAGGGCTGGATTTTTTGTCGGGGGAGTGGGGGTTGTATAATTAAAATCATAACCGGCACAGTTCAATCAATGGAATATGTGGACACAATCACTGTAACATGAGTACACAGTCACTGTGAAGTTTTTCTACAATCACTGGGAAGTTGTTTACAATTACTGGGAAGTTTGGACACAATCACTGGGAAGTTGGATACAATTACTGGGAAGTTTGGACACAATTACTGGGAAGTTTGGACAGAATGACTGTGGAGTTTAGAGACAGTAACTGGGAAGTCTGGACATAATCACTGGGGATTTTGGACACAATCACTGAAACGTTTGGACACAATTGTTGGGGAAGTTTGAACACATCACTGCAGAGTTCTGACACATCACTGGGGAGTTTAGACACAATCATTGGGGAGTTTAGACACAAGCACTGGTGAATTTGGATGAAATCATTGCAAAGTATTAATTAAATCTGGAAAGTCTGGACACAGTCACATGACTGAAGTTTGGACACAATCACTGAAAAGTCTGTAAACAATCACTGAAAAGTTTGGACACAATCACTGAAAAGACGACACAGTCACTGGGTAAAAAGTACAGTCACTAGATAGTGGAGTGAGATCCTACATGTGGCAAGGCATATAATGATGACAGCAGATGCATTATATTAATGTTTCCCAAAGTAGGGCCGATGCCCCACAGTGTGGGGCAACTTGATTGCTTAAGGGGGCAATTAGATTGTTAAGGGGGTAAATTTGAAAATGGACTCGTCCAGAGTTTTTTTTTACACGGGAGGGTATACAAATTTTTGAAAGGCAGATGTGGGGCATGGCATAAAGAACGTTGAAAAACACTGCATTATATGGTCAAGGAAGAGCAGTGAAGGATACTGTAATTGAATAAAAATAAATAGTTTATGGAAGGCCTTGGATGTGTGGGAAATCTCTTTCCTGAATTTCACATTTTTGTCCAGCATGGACATTTTTCTAAAAAAAACTTTAAACAAAATAATACCCATCCAGTTCCCTATATTATGATACGCAAAATGATATACTTTACAATGGGACCTGTGCTTGGCACAGTGGCAAGCCAACCCAGTCTTAAATGGGTACCAAGAAATAACTTTGGAAGTAAAGGTGGCTGGGGTGATTTTGACCATATCACTTATCAAGTGCTGAAAGGTCTATAAAAATTATGGGCACAGCACCATATGCCTGATGTGGCAAAGGCATGTCTTCTATAGATCTCATGTGCTAACTGAACAACAAATTCAAATTGGGCAGCAGTACATTTCCATGGCTAACACCCTTTTTAATGCCCCAAACTGTTCATTATTGGTTGTCGAATTTTACAGTTACCATCTGCTGGCAATACATATTCTGTATTATTTGCAGATCTTTGCCAGAAAAGTTAAACTTTGCCCTGCTAAAAAGTTATTTGATTATTAACTAAAAATAATTTTTTTTTTAAGTTTATGAAGCCAACATACAGACCTGTTTTTATTGCTACAGCACATTCTACGTCTTAAGAATATATATGGCACTCTTTGCGTACTTTCCTTCAACAAATGTACAGTGCTTATAGCCAATTTATAGTTTAAGCTTGCTTCTGACTCTCTTCTCACTTATTCTAATAGCCTTGTCATGAATCTCACATAACTCAAAGAATTGTTTAGTAAACCATCCAAGTTAAAAAGCCAGAAATGTTAGATTAACTTGATCGCTGACATTGTGGCACAGATTCATATAACATTTAAACTCTGCATTTCAATAACGGTTTCCAACTAACTATTTTCAAAAAAAAAAAAAAAAAAAAAATACTTTTAATTTATTTACTGCCAATGTGATACACTGATTTTAGAATCAACATCACAGCATACTAGGTATACCTACAGATGCTCTGCCTCCTATAGCGAATGTCTTAAGGTGTAGATACTAACTGTTCACATTGCACACTGATTAAATACAAATGGTTCTCTTTCTCTCTAATATCCCTCCTTGCCAGATCCACTCCTAATTTCATGTTCACACATTCTTACATGTTTCTTTTTCATCTAACCTCCTGTCTTCTATATGCATAGTAGTGCAAATGTGCAATAATAAAAATTCAAGATTTTCTAAGATTTACACAGGTATCTGGAAGCTGTGGAGATGTGGTTTTATAGACGAATGATGAGAATACCCTGGACAGATAAAAAGAATCATGAAGATGTCTTGAAAGAAACTGACTCACGAAGAGAACTGATTGTGCACATCAGAAAGAGACAAACTACATTCTTTGGTCATGTGATGAGAAGGAGAAAACTGGAGTTCATTTTGATGGTAAGAAAGTTGAAGGGGAGGAGAGGCAGTGGGAGGCCGAGAGAACAGATGCTGGAAGGTATGACGTCAAGGAATGGAAGATCATCTGTATCAGAGCTGATTGAAAGTACACGAGACAGAAGGTTGTGGATAGACATGACTACCAACACCACAAGGCATGAACTTTGAGAAGAAGAAGAAGCCCAAGATGGGTTGCTTGAGGTCCAACAGATAACCATGTGTTGCAAAAGGAAAGCAATTTCTTCTGAAATGTTGGTGCATCTCAATGATGATGGAGAGAACTAAGTAAGATCATTACAGGTGATGAAACCTGTGCACATTATTTTAAAGTTGAAACAAAAAAAGACAGACAATGGAGTGGCATCATCTGCAATTAACATGAAGAAAGAAATTCAAGACAACCTCTTCAGCTGGAAAGGTCACGATCATGTCTTTTGGGACACGGAAGGTGTGATTCTTGCAGATGTTAAACCAACAGGAGAAAAAATCAGTTTGCAATCTAACACCAGAACACTGAAAACTCTAGGTAAACTTTTTTGCAGATTTCGGCTGCTTAAGAATCGAGCAGACCTGCTTCTTCTTCCTGACATCACGTGCCCTCACACAAGTCTGGCAACACAGGAAGCAATCAACAAATTAGGTTGGACTGTACTAACCCATCAATCTTACAGCCCCAATTTGGCCCAATCTGATTTCCACCTGTCTGGTCAACTTAATGATGCACTTCATGGAAAATAATGCAGGAGAGAAATAAGCAGCAAAGAAATGGCTATATGGTCAAGACAAAATCTGGTACAGGCTAGGAATACAGGCATTTTTTTTGTGCTGGCATGAAGTTGCACGAGTCAATGCGGATTATGTTTAATATTACCTATGTGGGCAAGACAAATCTATGTATATTATGTATAGCTTTCATGCTTTCTGAATAAACAGCTTCTGAGAAAAAGGATGTGGGCATTTCTTTCTGAACACCCATCATATACAAAGTTCTTAACTTAAACAAATATTACTGAATGAGTCATAAATGGACATACAGTGAACAGGGCAATCAGTTACTTTTTAGTAAATAGTAAAATTCTAAATCAGGTACTATACATTGTTTTGGTTAAAACTATAAGGCTGTTATTTTAGGGACTAATAGTTGGAGTTATCAAATTATACAGACAGATTAGATGGCAGGTTAAATAACTAACTATTAGCTAAGACTGATTAGTTTAAGTTAACCTTCACCCCCATGAATGCTCAAATTCCCAGGAGAAAAATCCTTAAAAAAACAACCATTTACAACGGTCACGTGATAGTAATATTTGTACTACTCACAACAACAAACAGTTAAATCAAGACAAGACATACGGTATTATTATAATATTATTTAACTTTGAGTCAGTGTCTGTGGCCTAGGTGTTGTGAACACAGATCGTAATTCCAGGATGCTGAAATTGATCCCAGCTGTGGGTAATTTGAAAGCACACTGCCTTGCATTGGTTTAGACAATGGTATAGAGAGCTGACCATGAATATAGTATAGCAATATTAAACTAATGAGCTTAAAATTGTTTAGCAATCAGGCTATCGCAATTCCAACTTTATAGCAAACAGGTCACCCCATAGTTGCTCATTTCCTGTGCCAAAGAAAACCACACAGAATGTCCATCACTGTCTCTTAAAGACTGCGGTCTCAGCAAAATCAGTAGGTATACTTGTCTTGTCTTGTCCACAATTGCCTCACAGCGTAGTGGGGAGTCGCAGTTTTCTATCCTGGGCCAGGTGTGTTGCACGTGTTGTTGTTAGTCCGTGTTGCCTCAGGATCTCTGATATATTGTCTATCCATCGTACTCTCGGTCTGCCTCTTGCTCTAGGGCAGTAGTGCTGTTCGTTGTATGCTTGTAGAGGCAGTTGGTCGGTTTGCATTCGCATCAAGTGGCCAAACCACTCTATTTGTTGCTTCTTTATGTATTGCAGGCATGGTGTGGTTCCTACAATTGATCTAATGTTCTCGTTTCGATCTCTGTCTCTCCTTGTGACATTGGCAGCTTTACGTAAGCATCTCATTTCGCACGTCGTGATCTTTTTCTCCTGTGCTCTTGTTAGGGACCAGGTTTGGCATTGGTAGCAGTTTATCAGTTGTCGTTTTAGTGCCATAGTGATGCTTGGGTGTTTTAGCAGTGGGGAGAGTTGGTAGGCATACATGCACATTAAATGCATAAGGCATCTGTCCGTCAAAAATACCCAAACAAACAGTCCAGTATGAGACCTATTAGTCATTAGAAAATAGAAATGAAAACGCAGCTTATCTTTCTTCAATGATGGAAGCAGCAGTAACAACAAATAATAATTAGTAATTAGTAGTTAGTTAGTAGTCTCTCATAAGCAACTAAAAAAATGCCTAGAGGAATCAGGAACAGCTCGATGGAAATGCTTGGGTTGGGTCTGCAACCTCCTCAAAAGAACATGCAACTAACTTTGAAAAAAAAAAAAAATGAACTTTGAAAAATGTCAACAAAAACAAAACATTAAAATGGGAAATGTGAATCATTATTCCACTTACGCTCTCTTTTGTATCTGGAAGGCAGATTCTCCTTTTCTGTTTTCTTCTGAAGAGCAGCTGATTCCTGCACTTTAACTGGTTCGGGCCAACCATCATCTGGTATATTTCTCTGCCCTGCTTCAGAAATTTCATCCAAAAGCGACCTACCTCCTCCTACTTCTACGCTGGTGGCAGCCATTTGACGGTATACAACTTTTCTGCTCGTCAGCTATCTGTACGGCTGCCGGATTAGCGCCAAACCTCATACGGATCAGCTGGTAATTGGTTTATATAGAAACCTTGAGTCGGGTGTTTTTCGGACAGTTATGACAAAGAATGGACTTGAGAACTTGGTAAAGACCAGGAAGAATGATGGGAAAATATAAAGAGGACGGCAAAAAAAAAAAAATATATATATATATTGATGGGGCCAGACAAGAACATTAACTATATCATTGATTCTGGTTATCGGGGGGGGGGGGGGGGGGGTAGCGTAACATGACAGTCGAAGTTTATTAGCGGCGTACACGATAACGAAGACATAAACATGGCCAGTCAATCGCCAAAGTTCCTGGTTATGTGACGATGATGACAGATGAATGTAGATGATAAACGGTCGTTTCTGACAATCTGTAGTCTTTCATTATCTCTATTATTATTATCCTCATTGCACTCCGGACATGTCCATAGGTGCTCAGATCCTCCCCTCAATATGAACCCCAACGTCCGATGGCTAATAGTACCAGTTCTATGTTGATTAAAACGTCTTCTGGCGTGTCTGGTGTGCGTCTCGTTTTTTGCTGTGCCGATCTTAATTCCCAAGTCTGCCATTCTGGCGAGTGATGTGGATTCACTGCCACCAAAGTCCTCTATCCTTCCCATTTCTCCGAGGGCATTGATAATATCAGCATGATCCACAGGCTGACCGTCGGTAGTGATAGCAGATCCAGCCAACCTGCTCTTTCATTTCCATCGACGCCTGCGTGTCCCGGAACAAAAATAAAGGTGACTCCACGCACACTGGACTTCTGTAATGATTCAAGCCATTGTCTTCGCACTGAACCTGCCTGAACCCTTCGGATCATACTCATTGAATCACTGAGTATACACACGCGGGTGTATTTTTGTGTTTCAAGCCAGGCAAGCGCTTGCGTCACTGCCATCACCTCCATCGTCATGCTGCTGGTTGTCATGGAGAAGCCGTTGCATCTGCTTCGTCTGAATTTTCACCGATTTGAGCATTGACCTCTGCATTAACAGCAACAAGATTCTCTTCTCTACATCGCCTGTTGAGTGTGACAATACAGGAAAATGTACAAATAAACGCCTGAGGCACAGGTATCCATTCTGCACCAGGTATGATGTCGGTTAGGCTGCATGTTTGCCTAATAACATCTTCTGCCCGACCTAGCCACGATTTCCCCCTCTTCAGTCTGTCGCCCTTTTCACCAAAAAGCGCTTGATGCAGTGGGTGTTTCTTATCAGCACATATTTTGAGATATGCCCGAGCCCTCCACATCCTGATCCTTTGGTTCATTGTTGGAAAGTCAAGTAGATACCTCATTGCTCCACAGGATGTGTCTCTTGTACATCCCAAAATAATGCGCATGGCAATGCGTGGTGTGTGTGTGTGTGTATTTGTATGTGTGTATGATGAAGAGAGAAATCTAAGGCAGACGACAAGAGGTAGACCTCGAAACAATAAGAAGTAGGATATAACCACAAAATGGATGGAAGCTGCCTAAGAATAAACTACCAGGGCGAGTGTCGGACATTAAATACCTCAAACCTTCATTGAAGAGGTGGCATCTGACTAATTAAATCGCTGCTACTCATTTTCCGTTTGAGACATAGACATTTTGAATGCAAAATTTTTACGTCAGGTATACTGGACTTCGAAGCCACCCGCATGCGATTTGGAAGCTGATTGATTTGTGCTGATTTTGACAATGGGTTGGAGGTCAAATGATTTAGAAAGCAGTTGCAAACTACTGGACGAATCATTCCTACCACCCCCTCCCCCAATCATCATCAATCAGCAAGTTCTTGATTCTTATCAGAACGTCGCTCTCTTCACGGCACGCCTGAAAGTCTCTTTTTGTCTAGCCAATTCTATATAACAAAATGAACCTGTTCTGTTGTATGACAGCGAATCTTAGAATGTCAGTGAACAAAATTGGGAAGAATTTGGAATCAACAGAGATGTGGTTTCTGAGACGAATGTTACGAATACCTTGGACAGCCCCTTACAAACGCTGGGGTGGGGATTCAAGGGACCCGAGCTCCAGATTCCGGTGCTTATGGTGAAAACCCGTTCTCGACTCAACTTGATGATGATGAATGGGCAGTTGAGCAACGAATACGAAAAATTTTCAGTATCGATTCTTCGCAACAATTCCCGGAGAATGTAAATTGTTTCCCCAGAGCATTTCCTGAGAGTTATCTACTATTTAATTAATCGATCAGTTTTGCATTTGAAATGTTTGTTTATAGTTTTAGGATGAAACATTTATATACTTTTAAAGCATTCAGTCGTTATGATGACAATGTTTGTTGACAGTTATAATTATTGCTTCAAATAAAGTCAAGGGTGGCAACGTTTTGTGATCAATCAACGAACATGAAAACCAGAAGCCATGGGCTGGTAGTTCAGTATTTAAGTAGTTTTTGCTGTAATAAATTCTGTAATATAATCAAAAATAGTAAAAGAATTACACAGTTTAGGTACTTCACTTGTGCCTCTGTTCAGTGCGGATCTAGTTGGAACAACTACCAGATACAGCATGTACGACGTTTGAGCTCAGCTAGCAGGTAACGAAACTAAACTAATTATAGATTAATTAATTGAGTGGGTACCAGGACAGCACTGGGAAGTAAAGGCGGCCGGTGGAATGCTGACCTCATCACCCACCAGGTGTTGTCAATCTATTAAATAAAGTTCTAGCCATATATACCTGTGTTTGGGTCTGTGCTCGTATGTCTGTGTGTGTGTCTGTTTCTGTCGGTGTGTCTGTGTGTGCATCTGTATGTATGTATATTGTATGTATGTATGTATGTGGAATGTGCGTGTCTGTAGGTAGGTATGTATGCGGGTAAATTGAAGTGTGTTTATGTGTGTGTGTATATAAGCGTGTTTAAGTGAGTGGGTGTGTGTGTGCTAGTGTGTGCATGTATTTTACCACCCATGCTTTTTTTTTCTCTTGATATTCGTTCCTAGTGCAAGATATCCCACAGTCCTACATTAATTAATGGTTGACTGTGAGTGCTAGGTATAATTTGTTGTCCTCCCACTTGTATCCTTGCCTACCTCTTGCTGTCTTACCTTTGACTTTTCCTTCCAGTATGGTTTTAAAAGAGTGTTATGTCTTTTAATATGGCCAAAATATATTTCAATAGTCAATTTGTTTAAAACAATTCTTTTTTCATTCCCAGTCCCTCCAGACCTCGAAACCTCTGTATTTTATAGTTATCTGAGAGTGTTAAAAACCTTCTCACACATGCTGACTATTGCGAAGATTCAACTTTACTCTTTCGACTGATTGATATTCAACCCCACCAGGACATCACACAGCCAAAAACACCCAGTGACACAAAGTGCCACCATTCATATGAGAATCACCTGGGTACATGTCCCAAAAACCCTGTTAAACCGTTAGGTTATATTAGGGCCCCTGTCCACAGCCGAGGTGGCCATAAACCGAGTGCTTCTTAGCAAAAGAGAAATTGGCAAGAAAACCAAAAGGGCTTTTTACTGCTCTACCTATGTGCCAGACCAATGGGTTGAGTCACGGGCAATGACAACAGCTCACAGAAGCCAGTTTCAGGCCTCAGAAATGAGATATCTGAGAAAGGTGGTCCAAGTGACAAGGAGGGACAAAGCTCTGCAGTCAGACAATATGTCAAGATCTTGATACCCAGGCCTTACAAACCTGAGTGAATCAGTCACAATTATGATGTTTTGGTCATGTATGCAGAAGGAAAAAATCGGCCACCATGGCAAGCAGGGAAAGCTAAGAACCAGGGAACCAGACCTCAAGGGCGACCCAGAGTCTTTTGTGAAAATAACATTTGACATTCCTTAACTGACAGAGGACTGAAATGGAATAAAGCCAGAAAGAAAACTGTTGACAGAGAAGTCTGACGAGCTCACTGGCAAACCTCTACACTCCAAAGTAGAAGAGGAGCGACTAAGTAAGTAAGTAAGTAAGGATACAGCATACCCATGCTCTTATTGCCATTATTACTGCTTCAGTCAGGCATCATCTATGATTTTCTGGGACTGAAAGAGTTAACTTTCACTATCAAGGAACTCACCATTTGATCAGTGATAACACTATGTATGGTACACATGTCTTTACTTTTCCTATCCCATTCTTTTTTTAATGTTAACTTCTTATTTTCAAGTTGTTATTATAAAACATTCTCTCCCAAAGCTGTACTTTTCAGCTCTCTAAGACTTTAAATAAATAGTTGCTGCTCTAGAATATACAAACTTTAGTATAGACATTGTTGATTTTGACACTATCTGGGACCAAAAGAGTTGACAAGCATGTTGTACAAGACAACTTATTTTGGATGTTTCCTTCGAAGTCAGAGTGTATCAGCCTGAAAGCGGAGGAATCAACAGTCTTTCCACCAGAGTTTACAGTCAGTGAAAGTTAAGAAGAAGAAGAATGGGTTAAAAGTTACTGAAGAATGGGATAAAAAAGTTAAGAAAGGTACACCATGTATAAAGGAACTAAAAATAGTTTATTCCATTGTTTAGTACTGAAAAAGTTTATATTGCTGTGTTTTTGCAGATTTTTTAAGGCCATTAAAATAGATGGGAAGGTTATTGCTCAAGAGATCAATGATGAGGTCAAGAAGGAAGTGGAAGCTCTCAAAGCAGCAGGAAAGAGAGCCCCACATCTAGCAGTGTTGCTTATAGGCAGTGATCCAGCAAGTGTGGTTTATGTCAAGAACAAAGCTAAAACAGCCGAGTACACAGGTTTTCTTTAAACCTTTTTTGTTTTTGTTTAAATAGTTTGTTGTCAGTCATTTATTTACATAGAAATTGTCTAACCAGTTAAGTATTTATATTGCAGATTATTTGCAAGTTGCTTGTGTTGCAACTTTAAAACTTGTAGTGTGATTGCTTCTTTGATTATTTATCAGCAGGTGAGTTCACATATTGAACTCAGCTGTGTTTTTGTGTGTGACATTTAAAGTCAAGTTAAAGTTTAGAGAATTGACTTTGGGTGTTTTACCATATGGCTCAGTCTCTCCACACAGAATGGATAGCAACACAGAACACAAACTCTGTAGCTCCAGCAACGATCCCCATAGATCTCCGCAAAAATTGCACTCGTGAACAGCCTTGAAACAAACCCACAACCTCCAAAGCCTGAGGCAAACGGCTTGACCACTTCATCATGAAGTTGGAGGGTGAAGGGAAAGGTTTCAGCACCACCCCCAATCACACCTTCCTCATCCCCTAGGTAAACAGTTTAACCCCTTCCTTCGAAGTCTGAGTACGTCTGCCTGAGAGGAAAGGAACCAACAGTCTGCACACAGATGCGTCAGATCTGTCAAACTGTTGCACACGCAACACTCAGGTTCTGGAACAGGACTGCAGTCCAGAAGTGGATGGACAACCAGAACTTTCCACCAGAGTTTTACAGCTGGTGAACGCAAAGAAGAAGAAGTTCAACCCCCATCCCCAGTCACACCTTTCTCATCACCTAGGCAAACAGTTCAACCCCCATCCCCAGTCACACCTTTCTCATCACCTAGGCAAACAGTTCAACCCCCATCCCCAGTCACACCTTTCTCATCACCTAGGCAAACAGTTCAACTCCCATCCCCAGTCACACCTTCCTCATCACCTAGACAAACAGTTCAACCCCTACCCCCAATCACACTTTCCTCATCACCTAGACAAACAGTTCAAACCCTACCCCCAATCACACTTACCTCATCACCTAGTCAAACAGTTCAAACCCTACCCCCAATCACACTTTCCTCATCACCTAGACAAACAGTTAAACCCCCACCCCCAATCACACCTTTCTCATCACTTAGACAAACAGTTCAACCCCCACCCCCAATCACACTTTCCTCATCACCTAGACAAACAGTTCAACCCCCATCCCCAGTCACACCTTCTTCATCACCCAGACAAACAGTTTAACCCCCATCCCCAGTCACACCTTCTTCATCACCCAGACAAACAGTTCAACCCCATCCCTAGTCACACCTTCCTCATCATCCAGACAAACAGTTAAACCCCCATCCCTAGTCACACCTTCCTCATCACTCAGACAAACAGTTAAACCCCCATCCCCAGTCAAACCTTCCTCATCACCCAGACAAACAGTTAAACCCCCATCCCCAGTCACACCTTCTTTATCACCTAGACAAACAGTTAAACCCCCCATCCCCAGTCACACCTTCTTTATCACCTAGACAAACAGTTAAACCCCCCATCCCCAGTCAAACTTTCCTCATCACCTAGACAAACAGTTCAACCCCCAACCCCAGTTAGTCATCTTTAGTTTCATAATGCTTTCCAGAGCTTTACAAACTGTTTGTCATGACACATTAGTGTGTTGGCTGCAGTGTGAAAGTCTATCGCCATGAAAGTAAAGTGTTAAACTGAACAATTGGCATGGAGCATTATTTTTCAACCTCTGGTTTGCTAGTAGATTTATTAATTAGACTGTGTGTCACAGAATTATGTTTGTCTAAAAAGTTTGTCACCAATTTGAAAAGTTTGGAAAACTCTGGCTTAGAATTTAGTGTGGAAGTAGTTGGCCATTATGGTCAGCTAGTAGAGCTTTCTTAGCTTGATGATCTCTACACTTTTGACCCTGATGTCATAGAGAAAACCTAATTCTACTGACCATTAATTAGGACCCCCCCCCCCCCCCCCCCCCCAAAAAAAAAAAAAAAATAATTTAAAAAACACACAATTTTATGCAGGTCATAAAAAAAAATCCTAAATATTTCCATGTATCCCCAAGAACAATATTAAAATCCATACAGAATCATCATCATCAAGTGCCCTGCTGACTATGTGGGCGATCATGCCTCTTCACGATCAGCAATCTACTGCGTGTATCACTTTGGGTGTTGACACCCCTCCATGTCATGACAAAAGACTGTCAAGAATCTTTTCATTCTGTCTTCTTCTGTCTCTTTTTCCACAGATCTTTCCAGTGGTCACAACATGTTCCATTTCCCTTCTTCTCATAACATGCCCAAAAAATGATGACTCTCTCTTTCTGATGTTTGTGATAAGTTGTCTTCGAGCATTTGCCTCTTTCAAAACATCTGGGTTGCTCTTCTTAGCTGTCCAAGGAATTCTAAGGATTCTTCTGTAAAACCACATCTCCGCGGCCTCAAGATATTGTTCGGCTTGTTGATTAATTGTTGAGGCTTCACAGCCGTAAAGAATACTTGAAGTCATCAGTAAAGAATTAGTAAAGGAGAGAAGTGTACAGTTACTTATTTTTTTAATCCCATCACATGGTCGCAGGTTGACTGAAAGGTTGATCCATTCTAAAATGGGTACCAGGTGATGTCCTGGAAAGTAAAGGGGACCAGTGTTATGTTGACACAATCTCCAACTGAGTACCCGTCGGTCTGTAAATATGAGTCTAGAATCATATACCTGATTACAGGTTCAGATTCACAATAGAGGACACAAAACAAGAAACTAAGGAGAATAAACTGGATGGAGGATGACCTAGGAAGAAAAACACCAGGAAGACAAGGATATAAAGAACACACAGGGACAAAGTGGAAGGAGCGGTCTGTTTATCATAATAGGGACACCAAGCCAGAGAGCTGGCAAACATACCATAATCTTAGCCACAAAAGTGGTACCTATAAACCAGACCATAATTATAACCGGAGACTGTTGGCAGCTTCAGTTGCCAACAGCAGGTTGAATGTGGTGGACTTGAATCGAGGAGGATGATGATGATGATGATATGCCTGATACATCTATGGCATAATGAAGATCTTTTATGTTACTTTTAATCAGGTCGCCACTTGCACCATTGGCATGAGAACTCTTTGTTGTCTACTGAAGGAGGGGATGGAGCATGTGTGATAATATGGAGAGTTTAATTAATTAATTAATGAAATCATGCACACATTAATTCTGTCATTAATTAATTCAATAATATTAGCTAAATCTTGAAATATATTACAAAACAGTCTTGACCTTAACCAATAGAATCTCATTTTTAGGAATTTCATGTGACATTTTACGCATACCAAAATCCGTGACGGAAGAGGAGCTCTTAAAGGAGATCAGCTTTCTGAACAGCCTCTCAGAAAATGATGGTATACTTATCCAGCTCCCCTTGCCCTCTCACATAAACGAAAGGACTATATGTGACGCTGTGTTGCCACAGAAAGATGTGGATGGCTTCAATGTTTTAAATGTGGGTCGGTTTTGTGTGGATCAGAGAGCTTTTATTCCAGCAACCCCATCAGGAGTTCTGGAGATAATCCGCAGACTAAGTAAGTCTTGGGTTCTGAAGTAATCTATTTACATAAAATGAACATTGTACATCTACATACATTGAATATATATTTACTTTATTTGCATCCACCCTTTTCAGCGCCTTGAGACCTATTAAGTATATAGTGATAGTCCTGTATTTTTATATACCACAGGGCAGTGGATGAATGATCTGGTCAGTATTATGTAGAGTGCATTTACTTCCATCATATCATAGCCTCTGTAGAGACCTGTGAAAGCCACTGCCAGGGAGAATGAAAAGAAGAAGAAGAAGCATTGATTCCTTAGTGTTGGTCAGTCTACGGTGCCAGCGAAAATAGTATATTTTGGTATGAATGAATCAAGAATTCTTCTTCTTCTTCTTTGCGTTCACCAGCTGTAAACTCTGGTGGAAAGTTCTGGTTGTTTGTCCACTTCTGGACTGCAGCCCTGTTCCAGAACCTGAGTGTTGCAAGTGCATCCGTTTGACAGATCTGACACATTTTTGTGCAGACTGTTGGTTCCTTGCTTCTCAGGCAGATGCACTCTGACTTTGAAGGAAGCTCCCAATTAGTCGACTCTTACGACAGACTTTTGGGTAGGCAGTGGGTCTTTTCTTGTTTTCTTTATAATAGGGTCCTGGAACCCACCCAAGGGAATCAAGAATTGACATCACTGCACTCGGGACATTCCCATACGTGCTCCGTCCCTTCTTCGGTTACCAGTGAAGAGTTGAAATACTTATAGTACAAGTTGAAACCTGATTAAAAGTCTGCCTGTTTCTGCTTTAATTTTGAATATCTTCCGGATATTCATATTACAACTTTATTATGTTTGCATCATAAATGAACTCAGTGTTGAATGTTGAAGTAAGATCATAGCACTTGGGTCACTCCCAAAAGCGCTCCATCCCCTATTTTCAGCAGCAAGCAAAGAGTTCCAATTCCGATGGTATCAGTAACTGTCTGATTGTACATCAGTCTCGCCTTTCCCTTGAGTTTTGAGCATCACCCAGATCCTCTGGGAGCTCCTGACAGCGCCATTCTCCTGAGACCATAATGATCTGTTTGTGCCTCTGCACTGTTCACTCGCTCCCAAAGGCCATCGCAACATCTAGCATGAATCAACTCAAAGGGAGAGAAGCCTGTGCTGCTTTGTGGTACATAAATATGTGTTCTTGGTAGAATTCTATGCAACCATATGACCTGTACTTTTGCAGGCTGTACATACAAATCTTATTTTTGATTTTTATCACAGATAGCATTAGTTAATTTTAAAAATTCAGCATAATCCCTCGGGACATCAGGTGTGAACTTGTTGTGGAGGAAACATTACAACCTGAGCCATTTTCGAAATGTTTTGTTTGTCATAAACTGTCTCTATCTTTACAGTCTGTATTTGCCACTTTTTCCGCCGGTGTAGGACAAGAGGGGTCTTTAGCCTGAGGATGTAGGACTGCATGGCTAGTGCTGTCACTATGAATGTGCAGTTATGATATTTTATTTTTACACCATACAGACAAAAACTTCCAGCAACTTGCCAAAAATTTGAACCCAGGTTTCCTACATGAGAGCCCAGTGTTTTAGCCACCTGGTCATTAGATTCTCGGCCGGGCTGACTCATAACCTAGTTATGTCCTTAAATGTCTGTCAGCAGATGTGAAGTTTCAGTGCTAGTCTTACACATCTCATTGGTTTTTGAGTTTTCTGTGGGGAGGCAGATTTCCGCAACACATGTAGATCATACCTTCGTACCAGATTTGAAGACTAGTCTCTACACCGCCTCATTCCTGTCAACACAAACTCTTTTTTGGACTTTGATGACCTGATCAGCAATGCATTGATTTTAAAAGTCAAAGCTCAGTCAGAGTATTCCTAATCAATGTATCATATACAAATGATTGATTTCACATGTGTGCCATTGTTCATTTAGTTAGGAGTTCCTTCAAACATGAACCTCTTCCCAGAATTTCTTCAGGACGACAGAATTGAGAAAGTCTGGTTTTTTATTGAATACTTCAGCCAGCTGACCTAAATATTTTCATTTCTTCTATCTTTGTCAGAAAAAAAAATTATGGTCTTCTTTTCATGTGCCTTTCATCTTCTTTTACAGTATAGCCCCTCTACCCAAATCACACCAAGCCATTTGTAGACTTACTAATGATTGATTGGATCTTGCAAGTGTAGTTTTCATTGGCTAAGATAAAAAGTTTCATACTAGCCCTCTTTAGCTCTCTAGCCCTGGGAACATGACCCCATTGGCATTCCAGAAGGATAAAAAAAAAAAACAGATTTAAAAACAAAGTACAGATCACTAATAAATTAAATTTGTATAAAATGTATTTATCTCCCCCTCCACCTCCACACACACACACAATTATATAAAGATACGTGGGGGGAGGGGGAAGGGGCTGGGAGTAATCAGTAAACAAAAACAGAGTGAAGCATTAAGTGGAATACATTCCCCGGGGTGCCTAGAAAAAACATGTATTGGGTGACTTATGACCTTTATCACTGAGTCTTATGGGAAAATTTGACATCAACTTGGCATTGAAAAAAGGGTATTTGGCTCAAAGGAAAATGGCCCTTAAATGCTGTTTTTAGTTAATGTTTTCTTATCTAACTTCCTAAATGTTTGAACAGGTATAAAAATAGCCAACAGCATTAACTATGCTTCTCTTCGGGGGCCGCGTTAGCGCAATCGATAAGAGGCTCGCTTTCAAATCCAGCTGCGACTCGCTGCAGCCCACGGTCGGTGTTCAAAACCGGGCGGTTTCCGGGGTTCACCCAGCCTCTAGTTAATGGGTACAGAGTGACACTCTGGGGTAAATGGAAGAACGTCGCTGTAGCTACAGAGTTACGTGTGAACGGCAACTTAGGCGGACAATTCTTATCAGCTGTCCGTACTGATGGCAGAGCACTTATGGTTTATCACTGTGTGCAATGACGCTGGTTCACATCTCCTGACTTTACTTTTGCCTTTACTTTTATGCTTCTCGTAAACAGGTCACAATAGACAAGTCAGAAAAGTGACTTTTGTGGAAAATTTGACCCAGCCAGTAGTGTAATTTTTATGGCTTCTCGTGGTGAAATGGTTAGTTGCCTCTTCAACCTGAATGCTAGATTATAGTGTTATGTTTCTTTTCTTCTCTCATCGGCATTAAAAAAAAAGTATGAAAGAGAAGAAGGATCTTCTTATTTTTACTCATTATTTGCAATGCAAATTCTACTCACAGATGGCCTCTTCTGTTTCACTTTGTTATAAATTGTCTTGTGTATTTTATATAAATCAGAAATAGAGACACATGGCAAGAATGCTGTTGTTTGTGGAAGATCAAAGAATGTTGGACTGCCAATTGCCTTGCATCTTCATTCAGATAGCAATGGAGGAAACAGTGCAGGTAACATGTGCGTACTTAGGCTAACATTAAGGAAGGGTGGGTGGGTATATAGAAAGGTATGTAAGTAGATAGGTAGGCAAATACTTAAATAGCTTTTCAAAAGCTTTTTTAAAAAAACATGACAGGAAAATGTAAGGATATTGATTATCAGTTATAGAAATGTCATCAGTTATGGAAGCTGTAGTTGCTGATATTAATTACAACAGGAATGTTGTTGATTGTTGAATGTTGAATTAAGAGTTGACATCACAGCACCCGGGACACTCCCATAAGCGCTTTGTCCCCCATCTTCAGCAGCAAGCAAAGAATTACAATTCCAGTAACTGCCTGATTGTGTATCCGTCTTGCCCTTCCCTTGAGTGTTGGCCAGATTTCACTTCGTCCCAAAGGACCCTCACAACGTCTAGCTTGTCATACATTAGTTCACCACCAGGTGGTGCAGAACCGGCCAGTCTGCCTGCCTGCTCATTTCCCACCACACCGGCATACCTGGAGAAAATATCTAAAGTACGCCAACTACCCGGGACTTACAGTAGGAAAAAGGGAACAATACATGCCTTGCGGATGCATTGCCTTCTAACATTTTGATAACTCAAGATTTTGAGCTGCATTTAAATTGACACTTTTTTGCTTCTCTTCTTCTCCTGGAGAGGGTACGGTTATAGAGGCACGGTTATAGAGGCACGGTTATAGAATCAAGGTTATAGAGGCATGGTTATAAACAATTTATAACATTATTACTAATCCACCGCAAAAAAAAGTGGAAAATATGGAACAATAAGATACTTGTGTCTTTCTCACCAGTAGTGACATAGTAAAAACATTCACCATCTGTTTTCTAGCCTTCAAAGCAGTGGCTCGTGTTCACTGTTGCCACAGGTGCATAGCACTTATAACTTTGAGCTAGAAATGATTACATCAGCTGTTCCGGTTTTTGTTGTTGCTTCTGATTTTCGTTAAATGAGGGTCCACAATTTGTAGATATATGTGTGTACTATGTTTTGATACAGGAGATGCTACCACTAATGTATGATTTGATTTGATTTGATTCATGAACCGACATCACAGCACTCGGGGCATTCCCATAAGCGCTCCGTCCCCATCTTCAGCAGCCAGCAAAGAGTTCCGATACTAATGGTGCCAGTAGCTTTCTTAAACGTCCATCTTGCCTTTCCTCTGAGCCTTGAGCTTCTGCCAGAACCTCTCATCACCCCCAACTGCATCAATCTCACCAGACTGTGGTGATCCATCTGCTCCTCCGCATTGTACACGCTCTCCCACAAGACACTAACCATGTCTGCCCTATCATGTAGCAGTATTCCACCAAGTTGTGCAGAGCCAGCCAGTCTGTCCGCCTGTTCACTAATGTATATGCACTCTCTGGGTAGATGTAGGTGGGTTGGGGTTAGGGCCGGTTCTAGATGTTTTGAGGTCGTTAAAAGCATCAGAAAGCCGGGAAACCCAGTCTTACCACCCTCTAAAATTTTGGACTGTCCTGTGATATCATCTGGGGTAGGATATTAATAAAGAACCATATATTCTACTGTGTTTTGATACAGGCGATGCTACCACTACTATATGTCACAGAAACACACCACCAGAGCAGCTGAAGTTCTTCACTAAAGCAGCAGATATTCTGATAACTGCCACAGGTGTGCCAGGTCTTGTGACGGCAGACATGGTGAAAGATGGAGTAGTCGTCATTGACATTGGCATCACACGTATTGTTAATGAAAATGGCAAGCACAAACTTGTTGGTGATGTTGATTATGAAGGTAAATTGTAAATTGTTCCCTATGTAGTTATCACCTTGTAAATTGGTTTGTTTATAGGTAATATCCTGTAAATTGTTCGCCTATATGCATTACTTTATAAATTGATCTAAATATAGGCATTACTTTGTAAACTGATTCAGATATAAAGGTTATGTGTAGATTGGTATGTTTATAGGGATTACTTTTAAATTGGTCTGTGTCTTGGCTTGTTTATTACCTGTCCAGGTTTTACAGCCATCTTTTAAAACTGGCTCTAAATAGCATGCAAGAGTTCTTTTCCCAACCATCAGTGACATGGATCTGTTGCAAAAGATGTTCTTTATTTTATCAAATGCAGTTTTAGCCGGTCATATTCTGTTCTTTTCTTTGTGATACATCTTCTGTTGGATACTATCCCTGTGCCTAGATAGTTTAATTTCTGTACTTGTCAAAATATATTTTCACATACTGATTTTAATAAGAAATATCTTTGTTGGCAATTACAGGTGTCTCTGAGAAGGCCAGTTACATAACTCCGGTTCCTGGGGGTGTTGGTCCTGTTACTGTTGCCATGGTAATCAAAAACACACTTGCAGCCTACAAGAATGAAATAGATTTTGGAAAGAGTCATAGTGCAAAGTGACAGAAGGTGATAAACGGTATGAATGAAAATATAATTAATGATGAGTGCATCGTGAAAATAGAATCTAGGAGTGCATAGTATACTTTATCAGTTTTTACATGACAAAGCATATAAACATGTATGTGATGTTTGGGTACAACTCACTAAAGTCACCCCATCTTGTTGGCCACAAGATTTTATAGGAGACTTCTAGGGGTATCACATGTTCCTTATTTTAGACGTTTAAAGCACATCCACCACCGACGACAGCCACTGCCAACAAGTGTTAAAATACCCCTAAAAAAAATGATATTATATTCATGAACCATCGCACCTTCAGTGCTTTCCCCTGCTGTACTTCTTTCTTGCACACAGATGCCTTCAACAACAATACATTCCATAAATAGCAGTTGTTCACAGAAAAGAAAGTTGCGAAGACAGCGAAGAAAGATATCTCATAAAACCCCTTGAACATTGGACAGCCCATGGGAACCATTACGAAATCTCGTGACCAACGAGATGGGGTGTCTTTCATGAGTAGTACCGATGTTTGTAATCAATAAAGCTGCACAGAATCTATTTAGTTATGCTAGCAGTGCTCTGCAATGGCAGATATTATTTGTATTCTTCTTCTGCCCTTTATCCCCCAATGGAGCACATGCATCAGCCAACTCATGCCAAGTCGCCTTATCATTTAGTATCACATGCAGCTCACCCCATGTCCTCCCCATATTTTGAATTCAGTCTCTAATTCCCTACCCATGTGTTTTTTAGGCCTACCTTCATTCTGTTGGTCTTGTAGATTCCAGTGCAGGAACATTCTTGTTATATAGTTATCAGCTTTTCTCACTGTGTGTCCTTCCTGATACCAACATCTTCTCTTCACTACTTGATTCACTAAAATTTGTTAAGTTCTCTCACAAAGCAGATTAATGATTATGTCATGTCACTTAATTCTGTCAAATCTGCCCAGATAACAGTTAGTATACTTTATTTATGATTATTTTAGTTTTAATATTTTTAATAATAATGACAAAAGTAGAGAGAAGATTTTCAAATGGTTACGGATCTTTGATTTGCCATGTTATATATATTTATTTGTGATTTTTTTTTTTTTTTTTACAATGCTGTTTGAATGCTTTACAATGTTGTTTAAATTGATTAATTGTATAGGCACTTTGGTATTAGTTTTGATATTTATTTTTAAAAATTACCAATGACAAAGGTAAAGAGATGATACATTTTTTTAAACAACAGATCTCTGATTTACTTTGCTGACCAACTTTGACGATCTGCAAATTTCCAGTCATATTCTTTAGTAACCAGATTTGCCGATGTGCAAATTCGTGACGTGTAGGCTGTAAACAGACGGCCTTACCAATAGTTTTTTAATTAAGCTTCATCCGGGTGTTTTATTAATCCAAGAAAAGCTGCACCAAAAAAAAAACAAAAAAAAACTTGTGAAGCTTGACAATCTTCCTCCATATGAAGAGCAACAAGGTGCCATATCAGACACATTTGGGGGTGTGCTGATTGATTTTTCGAAGAAAAACCAGTTTGAAACTGAAAAAAGGTAGATTATTCTGTTTTATGTGACAAAATATAAAGGCATGTTGGAAATTACCAGGTGTGACACTAAGAGCGTTCACCTGATATCTACTGTTTACTTCAGTGGTGTTATGGACAAGACAGGAAAAGAGGAATTCTTGAGAGCAGAATAATAAATAAGCCAGTTCCAGCAGAAAAACACAACAAGAGTATTGTGGGAAGGGGGGAGGGTGTTATAGATCCTTTAACTATTATTTTTTTTTTAGTCGAAACTGCTTTGGTCAATAAGCATATAAGCTACAACATTGCCAACTCTATATATAAGATCACAGCAAAGGCAGGATGTCATTCTTGCTCTATTGAACCTGCTGTTCTTCAGCACAATGCAGCACCATCAAGACCCAACGTCACAGCATAATGACTTACAGAGCACCATTAAAAAAATAAGAAAGTCAACGTACACACCAGACTTGAAGGTGTGTAAGGTTGCAGGTAAAAGAAGCTAGACTTGCATATACTGCCAAGATTGCAAAGCACCTCTTTGCTTGATACCCTGTTTCAAGGTATACCACATGGTTGAGGATTATCAACATTCCTGACAAAGAGTGCTACTGCTAAGACACACTCCAGTTAATGAAGATAGTATCTCAGACTTCAAGTAGAGGTGCTTTTATAATCAAGCATTCACAAATGGTCATTGAAACATGAAAATAAACACAGTAAATGAAAACATTTTATTTTTCACTTTATTCACATTGTTTTTCTCTTAATGTTGAAATATTTGGTTGTTCATTAAAAAAGTTGCTCCTATTCAACATTTTATTGCACTGACATGTAAAAGATCCACTAAGAACTGGAAAAAGATGATGGTTTTCAAAACATCTGAAATTTCTATAAATAGCCAGACAAATCAAGATGGCCACCATGATCATGTGACATATTTGCACAATATATCCTTTTTTTTTTTCATGTGTAGCAACCATTCACAGTCATGCTATAAAGGTTTCAAAACCCTATGCTTGTTTTTGATTTATTAATGAATTTAATTAGAAACCAGTCATTTTGAAAAAATCTCTAAACACCCTTGGTAATGGGAGACAGTAATGCCCCGGATTGTTTGTCAGCAAAGTGTTAAATATATTTATTTATGAATTTGTTTGCTTTATTATGTTTTTTGAATTGTAAATTGTTATAGGTATTTTGGTACTGATGTTAGTGATTTTGAGTAGGTGTATGCTAGTGACAATTTGTGTAAGTGTACGTAAGTAATGACATTGTGACGTTGTGTAAATATATGTTAGTGATAACTTTGTTTATTTTTTGTGGTAACTTTTATGTTACTTTTAAATTAAGTGTATAATAGGAAAAACCATAAATGTTGGTTAATGACATCGTGAATAGTTAGTTATACCTCTGTAAGAATGTGTTATTGATAATTGTAAATGTTAATATCTTTCTGTAAGTGTTGGTTAGTGATAACTGTCAAAATGTTAGTGAAAACTGTGTATGGTTATTTTATTATAATATAAAGTCTGAGCCTTTGTTGTTAAGTGATATTTTTTTTAAGTGTTCATAATGTCTCTGTAAATGTTATTTATTTATTGTTTAAGTGTTGATCAATCTTTTTCTTCTTCTTCATGCTCCCTGGCTGTGAACACTGGTGGAAAGTTCTGGTTGTTCATCTACCTCTGGACTTTATCTTGTTCCAGATCCGGGGTGTTTTATAGATCTAGCTTATTTGTATGCTGGTTATTTCCCTCTCAGACACATGCAGTCTGACTTCGAGGGCAGCCTCCAATTAGTCGAATCTTACGACCTGCTTGTTGGAGAGGCAGTGGGTTCAGTCTTTTTTTCCCTTCAGTGGGGCCCCGGAACCCACAGATAGAGTATTGGTGAAAGATGTCTGTGAATAGTGAGTGATAGTCTGTGTAAATGATTCTTTTGTCGAAGTGACAGCTCTGCGTAAATGAAATGATACTATTGTCTAAGTGACAGCTCTGTGTAAATGATAGTTTCACTGCAAGTTGAGTGTTGTTACTGATCACTCAATCAGTAAGGAAGCATTTTCACAAAATAAGGTCCCTGCCTAGATTCCAGAGCCCTATTTTTTTGGGGAAAAAAAGGAATAGACAGCCCTTGAACAAACGTGTTGTAAAAAGCAACTAATTAGGAAAGTTTCCATCGAAGTGAGAGTGCATCTGCCTGTGAGATGAGAAATCAACCGCCTGGCTGCAAATAAGCAAAATCTGTAAAACCAATGTCTATGCACAACTCCAATTTCAGAACAAGACCAGTATCCAGAAGTGGATGAATGACCAGAACCTGCTTCCAGAATTTATGGGCGGTGGAGGCTAAGAAAAAAGAAGACAACATGAAATTTGGCTACCATAGATCTTCAAACTCTTGGGTTCTTGCTCTGTTGGTATACCATCTGAGACTGCTATTTATCCATCTCTTGATGTTATGCTTCCATTTATAACACATATGCCTCTTGCACACTTATCTTCAACTTTTCTCTTCATTATAGCTTTTTAAAAAGAGTGTTGTACCTTTTAATTTGAAATATTTTAGTTGCTTCTTATTTTATTTCTCTCAATGGTGTTTTCATTCTCAGTCTTCTCATAACCTCAATATTTAAACTGACTTGATTCCGTCAGTGATTTCTGAAGGGTTTATATAGGATAGAACAAATTAGAGGATTAGAATGTGAGCCTTGTATATTGTATTAAAATAATAATCAAACAGGAAGATGAATACTCTGGATAAATATTTGCAATACTTCTGTGTACAAAGTTGTTTTACTGTAAAAGCATGACATCAAATACATTGAATAACAATTTTCTAAATAAAAACACATTCTTAAAAAAGGTGACCTACTCTGTTACTCTGTATTTAGATTTAGTCTTGAGCTTTGTCAAAATTCTTTGGGTTTACAAGGCGGTTTCACAATTCTGACATATCATGGTTTGAAATTAGCTGCAGACAATTTGGTAGCTTTCTGTTTTGGTTTGATTTTTGCTGTGTCTCCCACTCAACACTGAGGGGGAAACATCAGCGATCTTTTAATCGAGTGCAACTAATACTATTAGCATGTCAGCTCTTAGCTACTAAAGAAGGGGATGGGGCACATGTGGAAATGTGGAGAGTTCAATGACGTCAGTTCTTGATTCATTAATTCATTTGCTTTGAATTTGACAATGTTTTGTGCATTATATAGGGGGGGGGAGGGGGAGGGGGATTTGGAGCATCCTTTACCGCTAGAACTGTCACATCAGGCATATGAGGCTAGACTCAAGATTTTTTTAGAAGTTACAGTTAAAGATACCCTTGCTACCTAAGCTGCTAATTACTCTTCTCACCTCAGATGTTAAATTAACCCTCTGTACCTCAATTTTAATTTTTACAGTTACCATCACTACTTTAGTTGTTATAGTTACCCTTGCTACCTCAGTTAAGTTACCCTCTTCACCTCAGTTGTTGAAGTTACCCAGGCTACCTCAGTTGTTACAGTTACCCTCTATAGCTCAGTTGTTACAGTTACTCTCTCTACTTCAATTGTTTGTTACCCTCGCTACCTCAATTGTTACAGTTACCCTCTCTACTTCATTTGTTACAATTACCCTTTCTACCTCAGATGTTAGATTTACCCTCTGTACTTTAGTTAGTTACCCTCGCTACCTCAGTTGTTACAGTTACCCTTTCTACTTCAGTTGTTACAGTTACATCACTACCTCAGTTGTTAAAGTTACCCTCGCTACCTCAGTTGTTACAGTTACCCTCGCTACCTCAGTTGTTTCAGTTACCCTCTCTACCTTAATTGTTACAGTTAACCTTCACTACCTCAGTTGTTATAGATACCCTCTCTACCTCAGTTGTTATAGTTACCCTTTCTACCTCAATTGCCACAGTTACCTTTACTATCTCAGTTGTTACAGTTACCCTCTTAACTTCAGTAGTTATAGTTATCCTCGCTACCTCATTTGTTACAGTTACCCTCTCTACTTCACTTGTTACAGTTACCTTCTCTACTTTAGTTGTTACCGTTACCCTCTCTGCTTCAGTTGTTACAGTTACCCGCTCTGCTTCAGTTGTTACAGTTACCCTCTCTGCTTCAGTTGTTACAGTTACCCGCTCTGCTTCAGTTGTTACAGTTATCCTCTCTGCTTCATTGTTACAGTTACCCTCTCTGCTTTAGTTTTTACAGTTACCATCTCTGCTTCAGTTGTTACAGTTACCCTCTCTGCTTCAGTTGTTACAGTTATCCTCTCTGCTTCATTGTTACAGTTACCATCTCTGCTTCAGTTGTTACAGTTACCCTCTCTACTTAAGTTGTTACAGTTATCCTCTCTGCTTCATTGTTACAGTTACCCTCTCTGCTTTAGTTTTTACAGTTACCCTCTCTGCTTCAGTTGTTACAGTTACCCTCTCTGCTTCAGTTGTTACAGTTATCCTCTCTGCTTCAGTTGTTACAGTTACCCTCTCTACTTAAGTTGTTACAGTTATCCTCTCTGCTTCATTGTTACAGTTACCCTCTCTGCTTTAGTTTTTACAGTTACCCTCTCTGCTTCAGTTGTTACAGTTACCCTCTCTGCTTCAGTTGTTACAGTTATCCTCTCTGCTTCAGTTGTTACAGTTACCCTCTCTGCTTCAGTTGTTACAGTTACCCTCTCTGCTTCAGTTGTTACAGTTACCCTCTACTTCAGATGTTACAGTTACCCTTGCTACCTGAGATGTTAGATATACCCTTTCTACCTCGGCTGTTACATTTACTCGCTGTCTTACTAAATTGTTTCTTTGTTAGGAAAAATCGTAACCATCCTAATAGACATCTTGTAGAAAACTGGGAATCCAAACAAAGAATAAAGCACAAATCGGTTTTACACTGTGTTAATGAAATTCAGGACAGATACCACCTCCCAGAAAGACGTCAAGGAATTCAGAATGTTGCAAAAAACCTACCACCACATGCTCGCTTTAAAGCTCCAGAAGTCCAAACTAAATTGGTAGGCGAGGAAACCAAACAGTCCGACCCAATCGCTCTTATGAACTCATCACTAAAGACCGTTGATTCTTACCCCCAAGAATGGATACATGTCTATGCTGATGGATCAGCATTTAAAGCTACCATTAAAGCAGGTTACGGAATCTACATAGGTTATCCCGATGGATCTGTTGAAGAGATTTTTGATGCATGCGGGGAATTCTGTTCAAACTATGAAGCTGAAATAATTGCACTGGAAACAGCAGTATACCACCTAAAGACTGTAATGGATGTTTACCCCTCAAAGGTCCAAAATATTGTCATCTTCACAGATTCAATGTCTGCCCTTCAAGCTCTGGAGGGCAATGAACGCTGCAGAACTGACATAGCCAAGATAATCCTGGATGCCGATCAGCTTATTACCTCATACAACATCAGAATAGTGATGCAGTGGATTCCAGGTCACTCCGGCACACCAGGTAATGACAGAGCTGACAGATTGGCAAAGAAAGGAGCAACACAAGAACAACCACCTACAGCGACAACCCTCCAGACAGCAAAAACACTGATAAGAGCTATAAACAAAGAGACTTGGTTGAACAGATGGGCCATGGGAGACACTGGAAGAGAGGTTTATAGACATATGTCTGGCCCTGATCCTAATGACAGCATTAACCATCTAACAAGAAGGGACCAGGCCACCATCTTCAGACTTAGAACGCAACATACTCCACTCAATGGACACCTAAACAGAATACAGCCACAACACTCCCAAGAGTGCCAGCTATGTAACTACCCCTACGAAACTGTTGAACACCATCTCTTTGAGTGCCCAAAACTCAGTGAGACAAGAAGAACGCTACTCCCTCCGAGACCAGACAAGTGGAACACCTTGTACGGAGGAAAAGAACAGCTCGTGAAAACATGCAAATTCCACTACATGGCATTGGGCCAAAGGGCGAAAGCTCATGCGCCGCTGGATCGATAACAACAACCCTCTACTTCAGATGTTACAGTTACCCTTGCTACCTGAGATGTTAGATATACCCTTTCTACCTCGGCTGTTACATTTACTCGCTGTCTTACTAAATTGTTTCTATTAGCTACTCTACACCAGTTGCTATTTCAGCGACGTATGTGTTGTGTTATTATTTTAATAAACCAGAACCAAAAAGTTATTAGTTAAAAAATAAACTATAACTACCCACTGAAACTGTATGAACTAAAGTAAATGTCAGGGTCTGAAAAAGTCAGACATCATAATCATCAACCCCACCACCACCATAATCATCATCCGCACCACCACCATTATCATCCTCACCACCATAACCACCACCATGATCATCATCCTCACCACTATAACCACCATTATAATCATCATCCCCACCACCACCATTATCATCCTCACCACCATAACCACCACCATAATCATCATCTTTGCACCACCATCACCATAATCATCATTGCCACCACCATAACCACCACCATAATCATCATCCTTGCACCACCATCACCCTAATCATCATTGCCACCACCATCACCACCATAATCATCATTTCCACCATCACCATAACCATCATCCTCACCACCACCATAATCATCATCCTCACCACCACCACCACCACCATTTTCATCCTGTGTTCGAGAGGAGATTATGCTGAAATAACCGTTTGCAACAGTTTGTAACCAAAAGTCTTTCTATAAATACCAGGAGGACACTAAGAGCCATGGCACCGAGGAATACAAAGAAACAGCCAGCCAAGTAACTGAGGTCCAGCTGATTGGCTGAGTTCACTCGATCATTGGTATTACAGAGGCCTCCTTCACCTTTCCACCATTGCCTTCTCCAGCCATCAATGATCCCTGATTCCTGGAGTTTCATGATTCTGTAAAATATAAAGTAATTGTAATTCAGTAGTAGGCACTGTTGCAGATGATACCTTATAATAAGAACAGTATACAAGTACTCTAGCAGATACTGTTCTAGATAGTGTTGCGTAAACAGGAAGTATTTTTAAAAGATACCCTTCTAGATGGTGATGAATTGTAGGATAATATAAAAGTACTTCTTAAGATACCATTCTAGATAGTGTTGTATAGGTAGGATAATATAAAATTATCCACAAGATACCATTCTAGATTTTGTTACTTAGTTTGGATAATATAAAATTATCCACAAGATACCATTCTAGATGGTGTTGCATAGTTAGGAAAATATAAAATTCTCCACAAGATACCATTCTAGATGGTGTTGTATAGTTAGGAAAATATAAAATTCTCCACAAGATACCATTCTAGATGGTGTTGCATAGTAAGATATTATAAATGTACCTATTCAGTAGTTTGCTATTGCGCTTCTGAGCAGTCAGCTCTCAGTCCCACTGTTGAAACCAAGTTGCATAGGTAGGACAATATAAAAGTTCTCCATATGATACCATTCTAAATGGTGTTGCAGAGTTAGGACAATATAACAGGTCTCCAGAAGTTATCATTCTAGATTGTGTTGCATAGTAAGATATTATAAAAGTACCCATTCAGTAGTTTGCTACTGCTTCTGAGCGGTCAGCTCTCAGCCCCACTGTTGAAACAAAGTTGCATAGGTAGGATAATATAAAAGTACTTCAGAAGATACCATTCTAGATGGTGTTGCATAGGTAGGAAAATATTATATTGCTCCAGAAGATATCATTCTAGATGGTGTTGCATAGTTAGGAAAATATAACAGTTCTCCAGAAGTTATCATTCTAGATTGTGTTGCATAGTAAGATATTATAAATGTACCTATTCAGTAGTTTGCTATTGCTTCTGAGCGGTCAGCCCTCAGTCCCACTGTTGAAACAAAGTTGCATAGGTAGGTCAATATGAAAGTTCTCCATATGATACCATTCTAAATGGTGTTGCATAGTTAGGACAATATAACAGGTCTCCAGAAGTTATCATTCTAGATTGTGTTGCATAGTAAGATATTATATTAGTACCCATTGAGTAGTTTGCTACTGCTTCTGAGCGGTCTGCTCTCAGCCCCACTGTTGAAACAAAGTTGCATAGGTAGGACAATATAAAAGTACTTCAGAAGATACCATTCTAGATAGTGTTGCATAGGTAGGATAATAAAAAAGTACTTCTGAAGATACCATTCTAGATGGTGTTGCATAGGTAGGAAAATATTATAGTTCTCCAGAAGATATCATTCTAGATGGTGTTACATAGCAAGATATAAAAGTACCCTACAATGATACTGCTCTAGTTTGTGTTGGAAAATATTAAAGTAGTGAAGAAAATAGCTCGCCTGCAGGTCGTGGGTTTGGGTCCTGACAGTGCTAGACTTTTTGCAGAAATGACCTTGGCCCCTAGGTCAGCACTTTAAATGAGTACCAGATACAGTCCTGGAAAGTAAAGACGGTGGGTGTGATGCTGACCACATCACCCACAGAGTGCCCACTGGTCAATAAAATATTGCTCCAGCCCTATATGCCCAATACTCCTGTAGGCGTGAAAAAGGATCCTTTACCTACTATAGAAGATACCATTCTAGATAGTGTTGCATGGTAGGATATTATAAAAACACTATTTTTTCTTTTTGTTTTTGTATCCAGAAGCCATTAGTTGTTAACCCTTAGGCTCGGTATTATGGATATCGCAACCTTTCGGCCTTGATTCCATTGTAAATACCCTAAATCTGGGAGAAAATGTGGCTTTCCTGCCAAACCCCGGGATTGAACCCAGGCCACAAGGAGTTCGTCACCCGGTCTCTGCGCAATCCGGTTCAGCCAACTACGCTAGAGACTCGGGCAAAAACACTATTAAAAGGATACATTTCTAGATGGCGTTGCGTAGAAGGATAATATTACAGTACTCTAGAAGTTACCGTTCTAGATGGTGAGACATTGTAGGACATTATAAAAGTATTCTAGAAGATGCAGCTCTAGAAATGCCAAACATAGGTTAGATAATACAAGAATACTCGGAGCAAATCTCTAGATCCATGTTTTCTCCGAAAGATAAATGCTTGGAAGGGCTGAACGTAAGACGGCCTGCGTGCCTAATTTTTAACTTTACCTTTACGAATAAAGTTCGTTCGTTCGTTTGTTTTTCAACGTGTAGTCTCCTAGCTGGTACTGGTCTACTTAAATTTCTCAGTCGAAATCAAACGGAGAAATCGATGGATAATACAGCAGTGTTTCATCTCTCAGAAACAACGCTCTAACCATGTTGTCTAACATCTTAATAGCTGCATTAGCTAAAACTGCAAATTTGTGACAGTGGATTTAACAAACAAAATGCTGTCTACATTAGATGCTGCTTCTGTCTTAGCCCTCAGGCGGCCCGCTTAATATTTCTCGTTTTTTTCTCCTGGTCCGCGAGTATATGTAAACACAGGTCCAACTTCATAGCAGACGGTCACCCCATAGTTGTTCCGTTACTGTGCCAATGAAAACCACACAGAATATCCACCACTCTCCCTAAAAGAAAAAATAAATGACACAGACTGCCGTCTCAGCAAAGTCAAAAGCATACACACGCATTAAATGCATAAGACGGCCGTCAGAAAGTACTAACACAAAAGATGAGAGAAAACAAAAATTACTACTAATAAAAACCCTTTTGCCACACTCCATCCCCCAGTATGTTGCAGATACCTAAAGACTGTCCTTGGTGTAGTAAATATCAAATCAGCCGCTTTTCTTCCCAGGATATTACCAGGCATTCAAATCTGGGACGGGGGGGGGGGGGGGGGGGGAGAAGCGAGTCTATATCTTATAAACAAAATCGGCCCAGTTCACGTTTCTCGACCAATTTACACACCGACTGACCTTTCTTTTATACTTTTTCAGACTCTTCCACGTTGATGTGTTGTCACGTTGTCTTGCTTCCAATTACACAAGCGCCGATGTCGCGTAATCAATACTTAACGACGACACAGCTTTCAAAGACCCCAGAACATCTAGAACTGGCCCTAACCCAAACAGCCCTACCCTGAGCCTAGGTCACATGAGAGACTCTTTTCGAAGAAAGCAGTACAACGTGACATCCCTCTGACCTAGATCAGACTGAGAAAGTGTGTAGATGGGCCGGGAAACGTGAACAGATCAACAAAATCTTTATGTAAGTAAGCGGGACTGGAACCGAGAGACCCAAGCACCTTAACCGTCCCCCCTCCCCACCTCCATTTTGTGGGCGGGTGGGTCTGACCACTCACCCATTACAAGAATGTTCCAAGCGTGTTAACTGCCCTCCACCCATAACCATGTAAAGTGCATAGATGTTCTCTTTTGAAGTATTTAAAAAAAAAACATTTCTTACATTATTTAAGACAATGTGCCGATTGGTCTATGAAAATATAGGTCTAGCCCTATATTCCTAACACGCATACAGGTTTGAAAAAGGGACCTTTACTTGTATGTGACTAGACCTTTTCACTAGGATTAAGCCCCCCCCCCCCCCACCCCACACTATTAATTTTTCTAAAAGCCTCCACATGTTTAAGCGTTGTCTAATTGCATAATATTAATAATAATAATAATAATAATAATAATAATAATAATAATAGTAATTGTATTGCATAGTTAAACAAAGATTGTGCGCTTTCCCTGCCATTATATCTTGGGACGGATAGAAGGGATAAGCGAGTTGAGTGGATTCAAATACATTACCACAGTGTCGGAAGGCAAGTGGGTACACGTAACGTTAATCTCCCCCATGTCCCGTTCATATACACACAATAGCTTACTTCTAATTAGGTAGTTCCTGAACCTGTCACCTTGGCATAAGGTATCGGGGGATTTACGCAATGCCGGTAATATCGCGTGTTGTATATTTCAGCACGCTAGCGCTTTTAACACTCCAAGTACATGGAGAAACTGGCCCTAACACAACTCCCATAGAGAGTGCTGCACTCTATGTCACAGGCATTCTTAATCTCGAAATGAAAACACAAATGCAAGACATGGCAGAAAGCAAACAACAGAGCGGGCCACACCCGTAACATTAAAAAAAGTCGACCAGCCCACCAAACTTGTGAACGAAAAGTGGCCTACTCTATTTGGGGAGATTTACGTTACTTTAATCGGCAAGGTGTATTAGAAATAACGCTTTAGTAGCCCATTAGTAGTGACCACTACAATGATAGATAGCAACCTACCTATACCTGAAATCTCAAGAAACCAGAAACAGCCTACAGACCCAGTTATGTAACCAATTATGCAGAAATAAGCTTATAATAATCCCGCTATGTGATCAATAATACTTGCAGAATCATAACTCATGACTCATAACTTGCAGAAAACACTACCAATGCAAGAAGAAACGAAATGCCATGTTCAGCAGACACAGGATAAACATCTCCAATCTCGGCTATTGTATAGCTCCTTGAGATATTTAACAGTGAGTATTGTTTGTGTGCGCGTGTGTGTGTGGGGGGTGGGGGGGGGGGAATCAGGGTTTTACAAGCACAAGTCAACAGACCCTGCTGTTTCGATATAGATTTTGTTGTCAAAGTTTGACAAATTTCAGGTATCGTTTCCAAGCAACAGAATCATTTTCATTTTTGGTTGGATGTTCATCAATAAAGATGCGATGAGTACAGTTTGGTAGAAGAAATAAATATGAAATAGCACGCTTCAAATCACCGACTGCATGTTCTCTATACTCTATCCCATTCTTTCCATGTGCCAGGATAAATAGTTAAAATGAAATCGCGAGTATATTCTAATGCACTTTTATTTATTTTCACGGTGCCACTGTAGACTGGTTCACCCAATTGTGACACTGTATGTCTTTCTTATTCGAACTGTTGCCGTAACAGACAATAACATCGACTATTTTCAGGCAAATATAAGATTTGGGTTTCTGTTTTCATTCACTGTTGACCTACAGCCCTGCCAGCTGCTGTATTATTTATTAACTTCGCAAATTTATTAGAGCATCTTTGTAACCATCTTGGGAGTTCTCTTGCTTGTTTAATCAATATTGGCATGGGACAACATAATATTAAAAACTCCACAGCGGGAGAATGCACAGCTGGAGCTACAAATCATCAATAGGTGGGTCCCTTGTTGACAATCTGTTCAGCCCGTTTATCCTTGTAGACGATTCTCAGAAGGCCAGCCGACCTGTGTCATGACTCCAGGCATCGGAGTTCTCCTCTTGCGCTTTATTGGACAAGACTAAATGGTGGCTTTGTAACGTGTGCTGAGGTTATAGTGTTTATATATATATATAAGAAAAAAAGTAAAGAACGATTTTCCACGCCTTCATGCGTATAGGGCATATAGGGCTAGACCTATATTTTATAGACCAACGGCACAAGATGGGTGATGTGGTCAGCATCACGCCTGCCGCCTCTACTTCCCGGGACTGCACCCAATACCCACTCAAGGCTGGGTCGACCTAGGAGCCAAGGTCATTTTTGAAGAAAAGTCCGGCTCCGCCTGGGAGCGAACTCACGACCTTCGGATCCGCGGCGCGCGTCTAGCCGCTCTGCCACGGGGACTCCCATATATATATATATATATATATATATATATATATGTGTGTGTGTGTGTATATAAATATACATATATATATATATGTATACACACATAAATATTATATTTATACATACATGTGTGTATATATATATAAATACACACACACACACACACACACACACACACACATATATATATATATATATATATATATATATATATATATATATATATATATATATATATATATATATATATATATATATGACAAATGGACGGTTGGTGAACGGAACTGAACTGAACTTCTACCCCACCAGGACATCACACAAGCGATAAACACCCGATGACAAAAAGTGCCACCATGTGGATGAGGATCACCGTGGAGAGGTCCCAGAAACCGCGTTCAGACATTTGGCCATATATATGGCCTGCCTATATTGCGGCCCCTGGCAAGAGCCAGAGTAGGGCTTCAAATGACAAAAAATTTCGTCCTAAAAAGAACGAAATTGGATATGGACGGTTGGTTCATCGGACAGACTTTTATCGGACAGACTTTGGCAGTTGGCAGAGTAATACTGGCAGACGTTGATGGGTCACTTTGAATTTTAGGGATGTAAAGTTCTTTTCCACTAGGAAATTGGACCATTCTACCGAGGTCTATCCCCCATGTTTTTTGTTGCATCCACAGCCAGCTCGAAGCCCTTTTTGCAGCTTCACCCAGTTTTTTTAGTGCCCGTTTATGCACGTTTTCCTGCAGGATCAGCTGCTTTAGTACATTGTATGAGGAGGTGGAGAGTAGACCTCTTTCGCCCACCTCGACGGCGAAGAGATTTACTCCGTATCCTTCATCGCTCCTCAGACTGGCCACCAGACAATTAGCTTCATTCCCGGTAGTGAAAGTTTGACTTAGACTTCAGTGTAGAATATAATGGATTCTTTTGACGGTACCTTTCCGTCTTCCCAGCTGAGAGTGCTCATTTGTGCTATTTGGAGGAATGAGTTCGATTTTTGAGGTTTGAACAACGGATTTCATTAGGACACACGGGTAGTAACCCATAAGAGCTCCGTTCTTCTTCGAACTCAAATCTGAGTCCGAAGAAGCTCAGCACAGTGCACAGTCTCTGTAGCACCAGCGAGGATCCTGAAATACTTTTGGTCAGACTTTTAACTCCAAATTACGTCCAGGCTATTCTCTTTCGATTTTCAACTGCCAAGGGATTTTGTACGTGCCACAATGCACACGGGCGTCCGAACTTACTACCCAGAGACCAAGGGGAATTACTAGAAGTCCAAGTCCACATGAGAAAACCCCAGCCCTTACCAGGGATTGAACCATGAACCTCTAGCACTCGAGGCGAACACCATGCCTGGAGACAACGCAGCCCACTAGAGGAATGAGTATCACAGCCCATGGTGATACAAATTAGGCCCAGGGATACAGTCCCTCCTTTCTATAGCATAGTACAAAACCTCGACGGTTATTGTTGACATAGAGAACATATATTGCCCATGCAGAATGATCCCAATCTAGGTCTACTTTGTTAACTATTAGTGGCACTTCTTTTTAAAACCTTAGAAACAGTCAGGTCAGTCCCATTCTAGCTACTATACTACCGTGGCTGGCGTGTGATACATACTTTACATAAGATGGACGAACCGCAACTTAAAATGCGAGGTGACTAGTTCTTTTCTTTTTTAAACTTAAAGGACCTATAAGGAAATGGCAACAGACTCAACGACATGAAATAAGTTAATTAAGGTTTCTATATTTTAGCTGCAGATAAAAGGTAGAAAAAGAAGAGAAAGAAAAAGTTATATGACCCCCTCCACCACGCTCTCCACCCCCCCCCCGCCCAATACCCACACCCACACACACACACACACAAAAGAAAAATAAACCCCGTGAGATTTATGTAAAAGAAACACATTCATCAGACAATCTCACGTTAAAGGCCTCGGAGATATAGTTTTACATAAGCATCTTTAGAATTCAGTCAGCGAATCCTTTACAGAACGTCGCTCTCTTCACGGCACTCATGAAAGTCTGTCCCATTCTCTAGCCAATTCTTCTCTCATGTGAGTTTTCATAGCCAATGCATCTTTAATGTCCTGTATCCATTCTCGCTGTGGTCGGCCTCTGACTCGTTTTAAAGGAAACCACTCTCTACCATCAGTCTCTCCATACCACCATGGTGCTTGACGTGTCCAAAAGTACTCCAGCGCTCGAGAGAGGATGCTGTTTACTGGGCAGTTCTCCTTGATTTATTGGACAGAAAAAAAAAAGCAACGCAGATGATTTTAAAGAGGCGAGGGCTCGACAACAACATGTCACAAACATCACAAAGAGTTATTTTGTGAGGATGATGACCAGCTGAGAACGAAAGAACTGGAACAGAATTTGACCACTAAAAAGATCTGTAGAAAAAGAGAAAGAGTAAGAAAACGCGAGATGATTCTTGACAGCCTTGTGTCGTTGCATGAAAGGGTGCCAGCACAAGAAATGACACGTGCTGTCGAATATCAGAGACTGTAGGGGGGCATAATGGCCCACTTTAGTCGAAAGGCCCTTGATGATGATGTTAGAAGGTTGATTTTGTGCTATAGACTCATAATGCTGCACTGCCATCATTGTTTGAGAGGGGAACAGTACCATCTGCAAATCTGGTATGGATTAAACTGACGTAGGCGTCATTTGTGGCGGTCCTTTTCGTTATATTATGTCCTAACACACTCACACACACACACACACCACACACATATACTCTCTCTCTCTCTCTCTCTCTCTCTCTCTCTCTCTCTCTCTCTCTCTCTCTCTCTCCAGTATTTCCGCCTTGTAAATTGGGACAAAGAAAACACAGTCAATACACTGCCTAATTTAATGAGAAGTTGCTTTTGAGTGTCATGGATTTTGTATTTCAGTTAGAAGAATTCATTTGTTTGCTAAATTGTATTTACTTGTGACTAATTTGCACCTAGGGGGCTGCGTGGTCTCGAGGCATGGTGTCCGCCCCGAGTGCTAGAGGTTTCAGGTTCAATCCCCGGTAAGGGCTGGGATTTTTTCACATGAAGTTGGACTTATAGTATTTCCTCCTGTCTATGGACAGTTAGATCAGACGCCCGTGTGCATTGATGCACACGTAAAAAATTCCGTGGCCGTAGGAAATCAAAAAGAGTAGCCTAACGGCGCTGCCCAGGCAAAATTTGGAGTTAAAAATCTACACAAAGTATTTCAGAATTCTCCCCGGTGCTACAGAGGCTGTGCACTGTGCTGAGCTTTTTCGGACTAGATTTGAGTAATAAAAAAAAAGAACGGAGCACTTAATGGTTACCACCCCTGTGCCATGATGTTAATCCGTTGTTGAAACTTCAAACTTCAAACTAATATGCACCTGACCAGATACAGCGAAATATGTCAGGCAATAAATTGTAGTCTATTTGTTTGTGTCATGTTTGTTTTAGTACCCAGAAGCCATGAGTTGTTAACCCTTAGGCTCGGTATTATGGATATCGCAACCTTTCGGCCTTGATTCCATTGTAATTACCGTAAATCTTGGCAAAAATGTGGCTTTTCTGCCCACCCCCGGGAGTGAACCCGGACCACAAGGAGTTCGTCACCCGCTCACCGCGCAATCCGGTTTAGCCAGCTACACTAGAGAGCCAGGCGTTTGTGTCATATATGTTCAAATAAAAACTGCGCGATCTTACATGAGGTCCATTGATGTGAGAAAGGCAGCATTTTCTGGTACAACGAATCCCATGCCGCCAGTATTGAAAATGTCGTCTGCCAACATGTAACTTTCACAGTTTTTCTGTTGGATATACTCAAGTTGTGACCTAGATATAACAGAAATGGCATGACGTTTTAGTTACCTAATATCATAGTATTGTCGAACAAAACATATAGTCGTGATCCTACTCAGTTAAGATTAGTAGTTAAAAATAAATGCACGTTTTAAAAAATTTCGAGTTTTTTTGTGTTATTATTTTTAGCTTATCTGTTTAAGCTTCTCATGGGAATCTTGTTATTTACATGTTTTTTTTTTATTTCTTGTTTTCGTTCGTTTGTTTTTCTCCCATCAACCTCCAGATAAAACATATGACCTCATTTAATTTGTTTCCAAGACGTTGTATATAGAACTTCTTTTTTCTTTCCTTCAGAAGGTTACATCTGAGTCGAAGCCGAACAAAATATAAACTGAATTAGGAAAAGAATTGACTGAGAAAGCCAGGACATCGAAAAGAAAGCCTGCGGTGAAAGCTGACAAATAATAGCAGAATATGCTGGACTAGTTTACAATTCTCACTGACCGTGGTTTTCAGTTGAGGAAAAAAAAGTGGGGGGGGGGGGGGAAGGGGTTGGGTGAGGGGAGGGGGTTCTATGAAGGCTCAGGTCGCATGTTATCCACTGATCCATACCACTGGTGTCCACATAAATGCCAACTGGTTAAACCTGATATCTTTCTACTGCAAGGGTGCCTGTCTACTTGGACACAGTTCTGAGTCCTTAATCTTGAACTTTCTGTACGTGTGGCTGAGGAGCCTGAGTCTGTTGCATCCAGTTCGCAGTCTAAATAGATTCCATACATCATTTTGCAAGCAATGCCCCAGAAAATGAGGAATTTTACTTTCAATACACGAGCTACTATCTGCAGACAATCAGTGCCTGTTCAACAGCGAGGGATGTAGACTTCAAGACCATTTGAACAGGCTCAGTTCAAAATGCAAGATATAACACAAAAGTAAATATAACTAAAACTGAAGTAATTCATGTCAGCAGAATTCCCAAGCCACTACATATAGTGTTGAATTTTACTTGTCTATAGCAAGTGAAAGAATTTAATATCTTGAAAGTATATTTTCGGAAGACGGGAGAAGAAATCAGAAAACAGAAACAAGATACCATAGAGCCAGTGCATGTATATACCAACTGACGCCGTTATTAAGACATCCAGACATAATTGTGTCCGCCAAGAAACAGGATATAAACAGGATATTCATGCTAACTCTGTGCTACCGGTGCCAGATATGGACATTTTCAATGGCTAATTAACACCAGTGAAATGAGATGTGTGAGAAAAGCTGTCAGTTTAGCAATCAGAAACTATACTATCGGACAGACTGTGGGAATAATACCACGACCCAAATTTACTGAGAAACAAGTTCAAGTTGTTTGGTAATCTCCTTAGAATGCAGCCATAACATGTACCAACCCAGGCACTACACATGAAAAGATCTGATGTGAAAGCAAGATGTTGATAAAAGGGAAGAAAGAGAAAAGAGTAAAGCATGGGAGTATGAAAAAAGTTAGGAATAGATGAACAAGAGGAATAATAAGTTTTATCACAAACCTGTCTGAAATATAAGCAAAGTTTTTTGTGCGCACCAAAGCTAAGGCCTCCTCACTGCTTGTAATGTTTGGCATAGTGTCCATCATAGACCATATGTTTTTGTATATATTGTTTGTCGCATCCTGTGGGACAAAACACACCATAGGATTTCTTTGTTAGAATTTTAAAGTAGTTGGCAATCAGACAATACGTCATGATCTTCAAACACAGACCTTACAAACCCGAGTGGACCAGTCACAGTTACGCTGTGTTTGGACATGTATACAGTGGATCAGTCACAGTTATGCTGTGTTTGGACATGAAGGCAGTGGATCGGTCTCAGTTATGATATGTTTGGACATGTATGCAGTGGATCAGTCACAGTTATGCTATGTTTAAACTTGTATGCAGTGAATTAGTCACAGTTATTCTGTGTTTAGACATGTATGCAGAAGATCGGTCACAGTTACGCTGTGTTTGGACATGTATGCAGAGGATCGGTCACAATTATGCTATGTTTGGACATGAATGGAGAGGATCGGTCACAGTTATGCTATGTTTGGACATTTATGCAGTGGATCAGTCACAGTTATGCTGTTTGGAGATGTATGCAGAGGATCGGTCACAGTTATGATATGTTTGGACATGTATGCAGTGGATCAGTCACAGTTATGCTATGTTTGGACTTGTATGCAGTGGATTAGTCACAGTTATTCTGTGTTTGGACATGTATGCAGAAGATCGGTCACAGTTACGCTGTGTTTGGACATGTATGCAGAGGATCGGTCACAATTATGCTATGTTTGGACATGTATGCAGAGGATCGGTCACAGTTACACTGGTTTGGACATGTATGCAGAGGATCGGTCAGAGTTATGCTATGTGTGGACATGTATGCAGAGGATCGGTCACAGTTATGCTATGTGTGGACATGTATGGAGAGGATCGGTCACAGTTATGCTATGTTTGGACATGTATGGAGAGGATCGGTCACAGTTATGCTATGTTTGGACATGAATGCAGTGGATCGGTCACAGTTACGCTGTGATTTGACATGTATGCAGAGGATCGATCACAGTTATGCTATGTGTGGACATGTTTGGAGAGGATCGGTCACAGTTATGCTATGTTTGGACATGTATGGAGAGGATCGGTCACAGTTATGCTATGTTTGGACATGTATGCAGTGGGTCAGTAACAGTTATGCTATGTTTGGACATGTATGGAGAGGATCGGTCACAGTTATGCTATGTTTGAACATGAATGCAGTGGATCGGTCACAGTTACGCTGTGATTGGACATGTATGCAGAGGATCGGTCATAGTTATGCTATGTTTGGACATGTATGGAGAGGATCGGTCACAGTTATACTTGTTTGGACATGTATGGAGAGGATCGGTCACAGTTATGCTATGTTTGGACATTTATGCAGTGGATCAGTCACAGTTATGCTATGTTTGGACATGTGTGTAGTGGATCAGTCACAGTTATGCTATTTTTGGACATATATGCCGTAGATCAGCCACAGTTACACTGTATTCGGACATGCTTGTAGGTCGCCAGTTGGCTCGCCGGTAGACTATGTCGTCGCCGGCCGGAACAGTATTTGGGTTCGTTTTATGGCTTTTGGTGGCATGCATGCCAAACTAAGGTTATTTTATGTGGTGCACATAACCTAGTAACAATTATAACCTAAGGCTTCCCATTATGGGATGCTAGTTCAATGTGACGAAGTATTTCCACAGCAAAGCACCTACCTACCTACGGTCACCACATCAGGCAGCGAAGCTGCCAACAGTTCCCGGTTATATTTATGGTCTTTTTTTGCGTCAAGTGTTTGGCTAATATTAGGAATACATTCAAGATTGCTGGTTTTGTGTTCCTAATCACATAGATTGTACGTTCCGTCTAGTCTTTGTCACATTGTGTTCCTGTTGTTCTTAGCTTCCTGATGTGTTGCTAGTGGGTTGTATTCTTCCTGGTTGAGTCTCCTCGATGGTTTTGCCCCTGTGTCCTCTAGGATGGTCCTTGATTTGTTCCGCTCTATTGCTGATCACTATTTTGGCCAGGGGTGTCTCGCAAGAGGCCGATTTGTCGCAACTCTCTTTACTTAAGGTCTTTTCGGTCCAGAATTTTTTTTTTTTTTTAATTCTGATTTTGTTTTTTAAATCTGTAGAAAGTACCGAAAACAGTTTTTGGTTTAGGTAGATAACGTCATACCTTAAAAAGAGCATACATATTTGTTCCGCTTCTGACCACCGGTTTCACTTCTGACTGGCTGGCTAGTTCGGCAAGACTGTTGATTGGCTTATCATAAATAGTGACCGTTAGAACGGCGGCCATGTTGGCAGTGTATGTTGATACGAACACTATGGTGAAAACCCACCAGGATCCAAGCACAAGTCTGCCAGAATTCGACTTCGGTTGCATTTCAGATCCTGTCAGAAAGAGTAGGATTCTCAGTTTAAGAGAGCATGTCTGCAAGAAGAGATTGGTAGATTCATACTCGAGGATACAGAGAAAATACTGGGGTGGGGGGATGGGGGTGGGGGAGGAGAGAAATGAACGTCCCTATGAATTTATAGGGGGGGGGGGAAGGGTTACATTTTTAAGTGTTTAGTAATAATATTCACAACAATTGCTGCTGTTATTACATTACTGTGCAATTAAACATGGCTTAAACACATTGAGTCCCTTTCCCTTAAGGGACCTAAGCCTTGTTTAAATGCTAAATAATAATAATAACAACTATATGCCTTGTTTAAATGTTTAATAATAATAATAATATTAATGATAATAACTATATGCTGAATGTCACGTAGTAGGCCCTATGCTAAACGACGCTCTTATGACAGTCTGTCTAAAAGAAACTCAGTTTCTGGTCAGCTCTCTAGCCTCGTGCACTTCCTACCCAGGATGTGACTGGTGTCCTAAGCATTTTTTTCGTGTCCCTGCCTTTCTTTTCTGGTACCATGACTTCTGCCATTATTCTGTTCAATTCGCCGTGATTATATAGCCATTCATTTACATCGTTATCCCCTCGTGGGATGCAATTGTTCGTTATTTTGAAGCCACACCCTGGCTCTTGCCAGGGACCGCAATATATCCGGGCTTTAAATATGGCCTAACGGCTGAACGCGGTATTTGGGACCTCTTCACGGGTGATCCTTATCCGCATTGTAGCACTTTGTGTCATCGGGTGTTTATCGCTGTGTGATGGCCTGGTGGAGTAAAATCTACTACTACTACTAATTCGCCGTGACAGCTTATAGTATCGTCCCCTTGTGGGATGCAATATTTGGTTATTTTGAAGCCACACCCTGATGGTTGCCGGGGGCCCTAATATAACCTAACGGTTGAACGGGTTTTCCGGGACCTCCCCAAGGGTAATCCTCATCCACGTGGTTGCACTTTGTATCACCGGGTGTTTATCGCTCTGTGTGATGTCCTGGTGGGGTAAAACTTACTTATTTACTAATCCGCCGTGACATTTGATGTGGTCAAAGTTTACCAAATAGCAAATACAAATAAGACATTTGAAATAATATGAAATGTGCATAAACCTAAACAATTGCCTAAAAAGAGAGCCTGTATATATGGTGGGCAGGTTGGGGGCGGGGTGGGGTGGGGGTGAGCCATTTTAAAAGATATACGGGGACCCACAGGTGGAGCTGATCATCCAGGTTCTAATGCCTATAATTAGGCCCGAACAGATTTCCCATTCTTTCATCTTGTTACCCTGACATAAAACCAGATTACGACCGGTACCATTAGTATTAGAACTCTGCGCTGGCTGCTGAAGATGAGGACTGAGCACGAAGGGAATGCCTCGAGTGCTGTGATGTCAACTCTTGACTCAACTCAACTAACAGGTGAAACTAACAAACGCATGATGAGTTTCTTGGTGGTAAATGAGATAATTTCTTTATGTGAATGGTTATCTAGGCCAGTGTTTCTGAACCTTTTTACATTCGCTGCCCACCAAAGCCGTTGTAACTGTTTCATGGCCCACCCAACAGTTTATCAAACATGAAGCAATAACAACAGTCTTTTCGTTGAATCTTATGTCATAAAATTAACATTTTCAGCTTATTCGACATCTGCTACTGCTTAGAAGTTAAAAAAAAAATTATATATGTGACTGAAGTGTTGTTTCTGATACACGCAGCACTGCAACGAAACTCACTGGATTACTCTTTTATTTCTTTTATTAACTATAATTTTTATTTTTATTTTTCACACAAAGAGAAAGTCACTGAGATGTCAGTCCTGCAGACAGGAATTCAAACACTGCATTTGTCTACCTCTTTACACGATTAATTAGAATCAGAACTGATTGGTGACCCACATTGGTCCAGGGATGGAACCGCAGAGCATCATGTTCATGATAACACAAGTCACAATAGTTTGACGTCTTACTTGAAAGTGTAAAACTACATTTAGGACGATAAGGGATTTCTGTGACTTAGATCATCATCATAACCATCAAGTTTCACGCTGATTGGCATAGGCGACCATGCCTGTCCCTAATCAGCGATCCGCAACTGTGTGTACCACTTCGTGAGCTGACCCCCCTCCATGTCATGACAAAAGGCTGTCAAGAACCTTTTCGCGATGTCCTCCTCTGAATGTCTTTCAACAGATTTTTCCAGTGGTCACAACAAGTTCCAGTTTCTTTCTTCTAATAACATGACCAAACAATGATGACTGTCTCTTTCTGATGTTTGATAATTTGTCTTCGAGCACTCGCCTCTTTAAAAAAATCAATCTGGGTTGCTCTTCTTAGCTGTTGAAGGAATTCTAAGGATTTTTCTATAAATTCACATCCCGAGGCCTCAAGATATGTATCTTAGATACACGTGATAAATCCAGTACCTTGATTAAGTGTGGAGCCAAGTATCGCCCAGAAACAGCTGAAGAAGGACAGACCTTCCCGTCTTGTAAAAGGACTTTGCCGGTTGATTACGTAGAGGATTAAAGAAACACCGATGATTGACCCTCCAAGACAAACCCACACAACAGGCTGTAGATAAATTAGTGACGTTTGTTAGATGTATATACATTCTTTTTTGTTGTCTCCACCCATGTTAACTTTATGTGCTAACTTGGAGGCATGGAATGGCCAAGGAACATTCTGCCTCCAAGAGATTTTGAACGAATGACCACCAGGTGTGCATGTGATTTCTCTAGCGATTACGCTACAACTGTTATCAATTAATAATCATCGTTTAATGCCAACACGATCGGCATGGGCGATCACGTCTCTCGATAACTTACGATTTAAAACAGTATGTACTGAAGCCTGCCATAACATAACAAATGACTGTCAAAGCTTCTGGCGTTGTCCGCCGGTATATTTCTTTCGGCACTTCTTTTCAGTTACCCCATGTTCCAGTTTCTCTCTTGTCATAAAGTGGCCCATAAATAAGGAATGCACCTTTCTGATATCTAGAACAAGCTGGCTTTGGGTTCTCCCATTTTTAAAAAACGTATGAATTACTCACTTTTACTTTCCAAGGAATTTTTAATATTGAAATAAAAGAAATAGCATCTAAATCTTAGGTTGTTTAAAAGTAGGTTAAAAAAGTAAAGGAGACTTCTATTCCATAGGCTCTTCATATCCACAGTGAATGTTGGCTGTAATGGATTTCCAACACACTCTGGCTCTTCTCTCTCAGATTTCTGTTCGTCCATTGCTTGATGTTTTCTTCCCACTTCTATCGTTGTCTATATCTTGCTCTCTTGCCTTCGACTTTTTGCCACTGTATTGTGTCGGCTAGCACTCGCCCGAATGTCTGTCATGCGAAACTATAAAATGTAAACTCTGATGAAATGTCCTGGTTCGTAAAATTCGCCGTGTTACTGGACGCTCACTAAGCGTGACATCCCCACAACATAGGACAAGCCCTGCGACTCCAGCAGGGATGAATGGCAAGGGAGGTCACTCTCTTTCTGGGCCCGACTTCCTGATTTGTACCCCAAATAGGCATATTCAGCTCAAGTGAGCAGTTCGCCTCCTCTGCATCTTTTCTTCATAAATAATAACAGACAGTTCTAATTCTCCATTAACTATGAAAATGTTTACACCCAAGAATAGTCATAAAACTTTTGGTGCATATACTTTACAGGACGTGCAGAAAAATTCCCAACATATTTTGGCTATTGTAGTTTTTCTAGGCAAATTTGCGTTTAGGATTTTGCCACTGCTGAATGAATGGTCGGCTTTCGATACCAGTGTCGAAATCAACATAATGCGGTCTGCTGTCCAGTCGCCTGCAGCTGAGATCAAACGCTATGTACATTGAAAACTTAAATCCTAGAATAAGAGCGATGAAGCCCAGAAGTTAACAAAAAACCAGGACATTTCACCAGAGTTTACATTTTCTGAACACGAACAGAAGAAGAAAAAGGAGGAGGAGGAGGAGGAGAAGAAGAAGAAGAAGAAGAAGCATACTAACTACTGTACCCCTACTGGCCCTGTCCCTAAAACATCATCATCATCAGGTAGCAGTTCCTTTGCAGAATGCGCTTTCATAAAAAAAAAAAAAAAAAAAAAACTTGATCTCTCGCTAGTTCTCCCTCTCGAGCACTTTCATATTTAAGGAGTCAGTTATATCCTGTGCCTAACTTCGTTTTGGTCGGCCCCTGGCCTTCCTTCTTAGTACCAGGCCTTCTGCTATTATTTTTTCTAATCTACAATGGCGTTTGATATAAACAAAATATTTCAGCTTTCGTTACAAGATGCTATTTATTAGCCAATGTTCTGTGATGTTCAGATCTTTCAAAATGTTAGCATTTCTTATCTTCTTTGACCACGGTATTCTGAGAATCTTTCTCTCTTTTTTAAGTACTGAGTCCACGACACACATCCGTATGTTGCTAGAGACGACGCAAGCTCTCACAATTTCCTTGCTGGGGCGTAGCTGTAGACTTGAAATGCTCCCCAAACGACACAGATAAAATGATAATACTCTAGACAGTGCACAGACAAACCTGTAAGGGCGTGAAGAGACGAAACATGGCCTGCGAATCCTGTTTATTTCTCTTGGTCAGGATGCCGACTCCATCTTCTGTATAGGGTATCGTGAAATCTATGACGTCTTCTCTCTGTGTTGTGATAGACAGCGGACCGATACCAAACTCAACCTCCTGCAGAGAGCATGAAAAAAAAAAAAAAATGACTTTTCATGCCTTAGACGCATCGGGAATATGGAAAGAGCGTCCCATATTTTTACAGACCAATCGGCACTGGGTGGGCAATGTGGTCAGCATTACACCGGCCGTCTTTACTTCCCCAGAACAGCCATCCTGGTACCCATTTTAGGCTGGGTGGACCTGCGACGCCCCATACCATGAAAAAAATCCACACCAGACAGCATAAACGGTGACTATTATATTTCAAAGATTTATTGAAATAATTTACAAGGAAAATTGCTTATTTCTTTCATTAAGAAACAATTGACAGTTTGAAAAGAAGAAAAACTTCAGTATTTCTTTAAAAAAAAAAAAAAGAAGATAGTCGGGCGGGGAGGAAACATGGAAGGGGCGAGGGGGGGGGGGGTGTGGGGGGTCCCAGGGATCGGGTGTGGGTGGGGCAAAAAGCAAGAAGATGTTGAACTGTATTTTATCATGACATTTAAGAAAAAGTGTACCAAATACTATTTGCACTACACATGACAGAGATTGAGCCACCGTGGCGTAGTAGCTACTCTTGAATGCAGACCCGAAGATTTTGGGTCGACTCCACACTGGATAACAAAAAACAGAAAAAAAAAAAAATGGGCTCTGGCCCTCTGGAGGTAAAGGCGGACAATTACCCCAAACAGTGTTCTGATCAGTGGAGTTGACACAAATAAAACGCTGGCGGTGGTGGTTGGGGGGGGGGGGGCTGATATAGCTATCAGGTGCTTATTGGTCGATTATTAATATGTGAGTCTACCATATTTCTGATGTTCAAAAGAAACCCGTGGACTGTGAGTTGTTTAAGAAGACGTGCAAAGAGTATTGTAGCAAGAAAATATGCCTTCATGGTTATCGATGAAAACTCATAGACAACACCATGTGTGCAGGCAGTTGCATAAAGTAAAAAAGTAAAGGACCCTTTTCCACGCCTTCAAGCGTATAGGGCATATAGGGCTAGACCTTTATTTTATAGACCAATCGGCACAGAATGGGTGATGTGGTCAGCATCACAAGCATTACAAGTTTTCAGTGGGGAGAGGCTTTAGGGACCTAGGTCCCTATGTTCCGGCGCCTCTGAACATGTCGGTATATTGTACATCAGCGGGTCTCAACCTGCCGGTCGCGCCTTTTTTGTGTGTGTGGGTCGATCGACACTTTCACAAGGGTCACCTAAGACCATCGGAAAACAGATATTCATTGAAGTTATGAAAGAAAATGATTGTTTGGGGGTCGCCACAATATGAGGGAACTGTATTAAAGGGTCGCGGCATTAGAAAGGTTGAGAGCCACTGTTGGAAAGAGATAATCGTAAATTGTCTCAGTATTACAAACAAAACGTCAAGGGATGTCATTAGTCTACATTGACAATGATTGCTTACACCTCTCAGTACCATCCCTACAACACCGGTCCAAGACCCATTGCCATCTTTAGCTCCAGCCATTTTGTCAGGTGCTTCGATAATTTCATACCTGCAACAGAGATGCAAATTCAGATTTTATTTCATTTCTCATCATCATCAGTATTAACATTCTCCTAATCCTCGTCATAATCCTTATCATTAACATCCTCCTTATCATCCTCACCATCATCATGTTGTACCGGTATACTTCACAGAGGGTTCGCTGTATAATCCTTGATTCCGTTCTGTCTGTTAATCTTTCAGTTTGTCCGCTAGGTTTATTATACCATCCTGAAATTTAAACAAAACTTAGTCTGGACGGTAGATCAACAATATAGATCCCTGATGTCCCGCGGAACCCCCAAAGAAGTTATAATTAGAGCACACGTTATGGTTACAGCAGCCTAATGTAACCTACAGTCTCAAGCAGTCTCTCCACAACATGTGTCGTATGCGCTCCCTTGGACGTCCTCGTGTTCAAAGCCTTGTTTGCTGATATCACCTTGGTGTAATGTCTTGGTGAGATTAACGTCAGTCATTCAGTCAGCCAAGCCACTATGATTTCAGTCGCACCATTGTCACATATCACTCCTGTCACGTGCCTGATTTAAGGATTTCTCCTTAAGAACCAACAGCACTCAGAAATAATTATGTTGAGTCGTTTATCTCGTATTGGTCTAAGGGATTCCCCGTGGCCAATATACGCTCAACTTATTTCTGGAGTAGGGCAACTCAAGTAGTGGCACTACAAAATATATCAGTATATGAATACAATATTCCTAGGCACACTTGGCTGGACACCCCCACTACTTACTAAAGAAAGCCCCCAGGTTATGATTGTTCATTATCATAACCATGTTAACATATATAATCTTTGTGAGTCATACACACACAAATGCTAAACACTTAAAAAGGTGAAATAGAGACACCTAAGTCAGCCATGAAAATGAATGCATGTAATCAATACAACATGTACATATATATATAGTAGTGAAGTAGATGCCAAATTTCAGTAGATGGATCCCAGAATACATTGACCAGACCTAACAGAATTCCAACCAGTCAGAAAGTCCTGGAGGTAGCACCTCTTCATCATCGGAATACATTGGAGCTGTGGGAAATATAGCAAAACATGGAATCAAACTGGCACTTATCCTCTTTCTATCGTTGATGCTTCCCTCAGCTCCGATGCTTCGACTGTCTTTGAATCTGGTAATTCTGCTTCAAATGGATCAGGTAGTGGAAGAGTACCTCACCATAGAGGAGCCAGCGACTGTACCGGTACTCAGCAAGTCTCTCCCACCAGTTAGGTCACATCACTGTCTCTGAGCTACACCAAGCTCCTGCACTGTTAGGCTGTTTGGGGTATATGGCACCCCATAGTGATGATGTCAGGAACTTCACAAGTGGCAGCTGGTGGGTAGTTGGGTGATAGGTTGGTTGGTAATTGGTTGATTGATTGATGGTTAATTGGTTGATTGATTGATGGTTGGTGGGTGTTGGTTGGACTGTGATTTTTCTGCCAGCTCTTCACAAAGGTTTCATCCCAAGCATAGGAAAAGTCCTCGACACTACAGGCCGCCTTCTGAAAGTGAAATTTGCTGGCGTCGATGCGTACATCTGAACGCTAGGAAAGCCGGCAGAAACAATGCCGCAAAAATTCAAGTCAGGCGTCGGTAAGAAGAAGTTCCTTGTATACATGAGCAAGGAGTAAACCGATTTCTAAGAATAGTTAAATAACTCCATCAATATTTATCAAATAGTTGTACATTTGAAAATGACGCTAGGTCAAAGCAACTAGATGATGTAGGTATCATAATTTTCTCCGATCAAGGCATAAATCGATATAAGGGACTATATACCTTTCCGGACGAGTCCAAGTTTGAAAGTTTTGTCGAGCATAGGTAATACAGGTCTCGACTCTTTTAGGGGTGATGTGTAATGGCCGGTCATTACTTGACAACCATAATTCTACAAAACATTCTTATTTCTAGAGTTCAGTAGCACTGGAGTTGTATTACTTGTGAACATCAATGCCCCTTCACCTCACACTCCACAATCTTCTCCGAGCACTAGAGTTCAACAGCACGGGAGTACTGATACAGGGCACACTAGCCGTGCCTTCGCCACCCACTTAGATTTCTTCCATGGCATGGAAGTTCTTATACTCGTGCACATCCCCCACCTCCCCAACAACTCTCACCAGGCACTGAGTACCGGTTCGTGCCACTTGGTTTGGTGCAGTTATCACTTCTTAGCCAACATAACTGGCACACAAAAAACATACCACAGTTATAGCCGAACTGTTCGCAGTAGGTTGAACGTGGTAGACTTTTTTTTCTCCATCAACAGATGGATTTATAATTAAACGAAGGTGAAAGCACCCTATAGCATATGCAGTAGTTCTGCTGAAAAGTGAAGCAAAATATCATTCTGGACGGCAGACCAACAAGGCAAATCCCAGATACCCCTTTGAAAAAATCGTCAAAAACAACCAGCTCCTTCAGAAAAAAGAACTGTGGGTTATAATTGTGACTGTGTTTCTTGTCCCAACTGTTGTTGACTAAAATTGGGTTAGTGTGCCATATTAAATGACTTAGTGTCCCTGTCTACTCTCAGATAGAGGAAACCATACAGCCCATAACTGGAACAACGAGATCTATAACCACCTATATAGATCGTTACATAGATCATATAACCACCAACTGGAAAGAGAAGACCAACCAGAGAGATGAATGGAGATGGATGATATCTGCGGCAATGAACTTCAAGGATTCGGAATGCTGAAGAAGAAGAAGAAGAAGAAGAAGAAGAAGAAGAAGAAGAAGAAGAAGAAGAAGAAGAAGAAGAAGAAGAAGAAGAAGAAGAAGAAGAAGAAGAAGAAGAAGAAGAAGAAGAAGAAAAAGAAGAAGTGTCCCTGTCTGCATCTATGTGTCTTTTCCTGCACGTCTAGGTCTGGGTCTTGGTCCTGTTATGGGTTTTATGTATTTTTTTTCTATGTGAGAATACCACGTTGCACAACGCAAAGAAGTTATGATAAGGGCACACACAGTCTAGACATTTCCTTGTTCGAAAAGTTTACCAGGTTTGATCGACCAAAGAGCTGTAATTGCAGGAAAAATCTGCACCTTCTGAGGATTCAGCCTGGACCACTGTCTCGTCAGGCAAGCGTATTTCTTAAAATGCCACCGTGGTTTCTCTGATTTCAGTGTTTGGATTGACTTTCGTTTATATTTTTATGAACATGCGTAAATTCTAAGCCAACGACAATCCATACCTGCAGATGAGAGCAGGGTATATACTCCACTGGCAAGACATCAACGTGGCTGCTTTGGGAAACGTCAGTTAAGTGATTTAGTGTTATTCGTGGGGTTTTGTTTGATTTATGTACGTGCGGATGAAGGCTCAAAAGCGTTCAGGTTTCGTTTGAGTTTGCTATAATGTGAAGCTCGCTGATCTACTTTTCGTTTTATTACAGAGTATACTGAACAATACTTTGTAATGCCATTGGGGATTCCTTAGTTATAATGTCTTTATAGGTTGAACTGGGTATTTTGGATTTGTCCATCTGGTTTGCCACTCAGGGTGAGATCTTTTAGTCTCGGGATCGGTCGAATCATCAGGTAAGAGTCTGGAAGGAAAAAGGAAACAGATTCCTTCTGGCAAACATAACTGATACGCTTACGTGAAATTGAGTTTGTTGGCGAGTTCCCGTAAAATGTTAATGCAGAATCCCTCAAATTCAGTTCTATTTTCCGTCTTTCTTTTAATCACAAACGGTGCTGCCTGTTGGGGAAAAAAAAAAACTAGTCAAAACAATATTTGTGTACTGAAAAATAATACAAAAGCCTGAGAACAAGTATTCAATAAAAATTACACTAAAAAAAGGGGAGTTGAGTGGTCTCGAGGTATGGTGTCCGTCTCGAGTGCTGGTCCCGTGTTCAAACCACAGTGGGAAAACTGGGATTTTGCCACGTGGACTTCTAGTTATTTCTCCTGGTCTCTGGGTAGAAAGACCGGACGCCCGGGTAACTTCTTGCGCACGTAAAAATCCCTTGCCAGTTGAAAATTAAAAAGAGTAACCTAAAGGCGCTACCCGAGCAAAATTTGAAGTTAAAAATCTACCCAAAATATTTCGGGATTCTCCCTGGTGTCGGAACTCGTGCACTGCGCTGAGATTTTTCAGACTCAGGCTTGAACTAGAAGAAGAACGGAGCACTAATGGGTTTACACCCGTGTGCCATGATGTTGGTCCGTTGACTGAACGACCTAAGTACACACAGAAAACTGTTCATGGTAAAGACTCATCTTCTTCCTTTTCTGTGCGGGTTCCGGGGCTAAATTGTGAGGGAAAAAAAGAACAAACTCACTTCCCATTAACAAGCGTGACGTAAGTGTCGACTAATTAGGGATGTTTCTAATTGAGGATGTTTTCTTCGAAGTCGGCGTGCATCTGCTTGAGAGGCGAGTAACAAACAGTCTGCATACAAATAGAACAGATGTGTAAAATGGATGTGCACTCAAAAACTCAGGTTCTGAACAAAACTAAAGTTCAAAAATGGACGAACAGCCAGAAACTTTCCGCCGGAGTTAACCGGTGAACGCGAAGGAGAAGGTCATCATCCTCGCCTTCGTCTTCCCATTCATTATCATCATCAGTCAATCAGTCCATCATAATCAGTCAATCAGTCCATCATCATCAGTCAATCAGTCCATCATCATCAGTCAATAAGTCCACCATCATCAGTCATCAGTCAGTGTATGATGTTGCCATTCCAGATTCTTATCCTCCAGATTCTTGTCCTTGTCTTCGACTCCCTCTCTCTCTCTCTCTCTCTCCCCCCCCCCACTTCAACGTAACTTAAAGTACAGTCTTTACAATCAAATTATGTCTCACCACGTGCCCGAAGCAAGCTAGCTTGCGACGCTTCAACACTGCCAAGAGGAGCTCCTGATGTCCTTCAAATTTGTCTAGTGTGCCACTGACATATTTGTTAGTTTTATGCTCTAAATAACTAATTCGTAAAATTCGACTTTAGCATTTACATTCGAAAGCCTGAATCCTCCTTTCATTGACCACGTGAGAGTCCAACCCTCACCTTTATAAAAGAAAATGGACAATACCAGCCATCATACATTTCAGTGAGCAAATAAAGGGTTTGCTTGCTGGCGCCCATCTCCGTGATGATCTATTTGTGCATCCTCACTGTTTAAACGCTTCCAAAGGACCTTTGTAACACCTGATAGCGCCGAATCAGTCTATCTGACTGTTCGTTTCCCAAAACACCGACATGACCTAGAGAAAATAACAGAAGAACACCAATTACCCGGGACCTTTGAAGCGATGCTACTCTGCACGGAACAGTCTCCTCCATGAGAGGAAAGCAACAGATTTATAGTTATGGAAGCGTACAATGAAAGCGACTGTCTACAGACGAATGAAATCAAAAGAGGCTAAGCCATCATCAAGATATTTTACCTCTATACTGCCAACTAACAGCTTTCTGCCTCCAAAGTCCTTGAAAGCGTTGTTAAACACCCTTTCCTGCGACCTGATCCCGCTGTAGGGCGACCACGACCCTACCACAACATGACCCTCTGTCACCGTGTCATCGCTGCTGCAAAACTCATAGCCATATGTAGACACTTTTCCATTAGTTGGCCCGAAGACAACATCTCCCCGCTCTGTGACTACCTTTTGCTGAAAGGAAAGCAAACATTGATTGCTTCAGTCAGTTAATCGTAGTTTTAAAACCACAGCATGGGGAGCACTACATAGCTGCTCCGTTCCTGCGCCAGCCAAAACCCCATAGAATACTCATCATAACAAAATATTACGCACTGTAGTCTCAGCAGAACCAAAAGCATGCACAAGTATTAAATACATAAGGCAGTTGTCAGAAATGTCAACATAAAAAAGTTCGGCAGTAGAAATGCAGTTCATCGTCGACCGAAGCATCAGTTTAGAAATAACAAAACAATCAGCAGTTGTGAACGTAAGTGATCGTTCTCTTAAACAGGCCACATGTTATTTCCTGAATCTGCATTTCACAACAGAAACCACGCTGAGTACAGTTGACGAGCATTCTAAATAAACGCCGCAGCTAACAGTGTCACGCTATGCACTCAACTCAGTAGCTGGGAGACGGAACTATCAACATTCCATCTACATATGAAGGAGAATGAAACGGCTAACAATTGTCTAATGCAAAAACTTAGGTTTAGGTTTAGGTTTAGACGACGGATCAACATCATGGTACAAGGGTAGTAACCCATAAGTGCTCCATTTTGCTCTAGCCTGAGTATGAAGAATCTCAACGCAGTGAACGAACTCCGTAGCACCGGCGAGGATTCTAAAATACTTTGGGTAGATTTGTAACTCGAAATTTTGCCTCTGCAGTGCCAATATGCTAATCTTTTTCGATTTCCAACCGCCAAAGGATTTATTTTACGTGAGCAACAATACACACGGGCGTCCGACCAAATAGACTGGACAATCTTGTTTTGTTTTGGAATACTGATCATACGACCTTTACTATCGCTGGGGTCTAAGTGGTAATCCTTTATATACGACCCTGAAAACATTGGTTTACTTAAAAAAAAAAGTGGTTATCCTTTATATACCACTCTGAAAACATTATTTGCTTAAAAAAAATTAGTCATTCATTTCACCAGTGACATTTTAAAAAAAATCCCTCGGGATCGTCACCAAAGCTACAAAGTGCATGCTTTGCTCAGGAAAGGGCTAGTCTTTTTGCAGATGAATAAAATTTAATGTTATGAAATCAACCCTGTTGACTTCGAACTTTTAAACTTTATAATGTCGATAGGAGGCGATATGTTTGCTCTGCGCAAGCTCTAGGCCACTGTGGTTTGGAGTAGTTTCCTCCTTCCTTACTGTCTTTGCTTCTCAAACAATTTCCAACAAAACTGAAATTATCAGGCACCGCTTTTCTAAGACTGAGCGAACCCTAGATCCGCATTTGTCAAAGAAATCCGGGAAAAATTAGTAATCCAATTGGTGCAGGGGCACAAGAACTTTGGGGCTTGCAGACCGTTACTCTCATTACTGACTGCCTGAAAGAAACTCCGTCTCTCGCCAGCTCTCCTGCCTCGTGTACTTTCATATTCAAAGAGTTACTTATATTCTGTGCCCATCTTCGTGTTGGTCGGCCACCGCCCCTCCTTCCTGATACTATGCCTTCTGCTATAATTTTTTTCTTCAAATTCGCCCTAGAAAAACTTACAGAGCTAACCATCCCCGATCCCCTTTTACCCCAAATAATCATGCACATAAATTCCGTTTAAAAGTTTGTTTTTATACATTTCATATTATTTTACACACATTTTTGTATTTGTTTCCTGTTCACATTCTTATTATTTACTTCTATTATTGTGTTGGAAACAAATAAAGCTAATCAATATAATGAGGGTTATCTTCATATAACGGTAACTACCAGATTCCAACATAGCCATGTTTTCCCGTTGTAAATTTGAATTAAGAAGACACAAACAATAGACCGCACAATTTATTGCCTGGCATATTTCGCTTTATCTATGCAATTGTCACTGTAGTATGCCACTGGTGAGATACAGCAAAATAAACCAGGTAATAAATTGTGCAAAGTCGGAGGCAACCAGCCAAGAGGCGCACCACAGCAATCAGGATGCCACGCATACACGCCATGGAAATATACTCAATAAAGTATACAAGCAGAGCATACTTCCACACTTGGAATATGGGTCAACTGCATGGTGTTCAGCATCTAGTACCACATTAAAGGAGTTAGAAAAAGTGCAAAATCAAGCGCTTAGAGTCATCACAGGAGGGATGAAATCAACCCCCATATTAGAAATGGAGAAAGCTGGGAAAACACAGGCACTGGGAGAACGCAGAGATAAAAAGTTGCAAATCAAGCTGAAAAGTTCCTCAGTATGCCAGATCACCCGATGGAAAATAGATTTAAGAACCTAGCCTTGGGACGGTTAAAAAGAAGCAGCTTTATACACCAAGCAAAAAGAATATGTAGACAAACTCCTGACCTTCCAGAAATTAGTTGCCCTCTTAAAAGTATTCGGGAACAAACCCCATGGAGAGAAAAATGTAAACTAACGGTACAAATCCAGACAAATGTGAAAGGGATATTTGACAAGAAAGAGCAGGATAGTGTACAACGCAGAATGGCCACCCTCAGTTATACTGATGAAGAATACCCACAAGAACAATGGGTCAGAGTCTATACAGATGGCTCCTCAGAAAGTGCAGTTAGAAATGGTGGCGCTGGAGTGTACATCGAATTCCCAGATGGTACTAGGGATAAGTCCAGCGTACCAACCGGGAAGTATTGCCATAACTACGATGCAGAAACCCAGGCTATCAAGATAGCTACAGAGAAACTGCTAAATACCAACCTTGGCTCATAGTATGTGGTAATGCTGACAGATTCTAAATCAGTACTTGAAGCACTCCAGTCTAGGAAACTACCAGAATTGCAAACACTGCTAACACAACTCAGCGTTCAGCGAAGAGTCGTAATGCAGTGGATACCGTCTCATTGTGGAGTGCCTGGAGTACAGAAAGCTGATCAACTGGCAGAGGAAGGTGCGACAAAAGAGCAGCCGGATGTACCAGTCACATACCACCAAAAGAAAAGAATAATTAAATCGATCAGGAAACCACCAGCCCCAGCACAAGACGACTATTTTATTATGGACAGACCAGAACAAGTCATTATCCTCCGCCTCAGAACAGGGCACAACCGATTACGTAACCACATGTACACAAAATTCAAGATAGGTGTATCAGCCATGTGCATCTGTGGAAATGTGCCCCAGACAGCAGAGCATGTACTCCAGGACTGCACCGATTTTGACACATTTAGGCAAACCTTTTGGCCAGAAAGAACAACAGTGGAACGTAAACTCTATGGACCACTGAATGAACTAACAACGATAGTGAAATTTATACAAGAGACAAAACTGCTGATATAGACAACTTATTTCAGGCCAACGAAAGAAGAAGAAAAAGAAGAATTGTGCAATCTATTGTTTGTGTCTTTTTCATTCTAACTTGAGGTTTGAGGTTTTGAACATCGGATCAGCACCATGACACTCGGATAGTAACCCATTAATACTCCGTTCTACTTCTAACTCAAGTCAGAGTCCAAAGAAGCTCCGCACAATGTACAGGCTCTGTAGCACCGGCGAGGATCCTGGAATAACTTGGGTAGATTGTTAACTTCAAATTTTGCCCGAGCAGCGCCGTTAGGCTACACTTTTCGATTTCCAACTGCACACGGGCGTCCGATCTCACTACCCAGAGACCAGGAAGAATTACTAGAAGTCCAAGTCCACGTGAAAAAATCTCACTCGAGGCGGACATTATGCGTCGAGACTATGCAGTACCCCTTTATTTCTAACTGAAACATATATATTACTTCAGCTCTTTGAGGCAACAAATGTATGTAGCACATAAGGTTTGCGATTAGTTACATGCACTACATCGGTTGGCAGCAATGCAATCATTTTCACTAGGTTCTCCTCCTAAACGATCTTGATGAGATCAACGTTTTGCAAACTGTTCTCGACCTCTGCTTACAAAATGAAATCAGTTCTGCGGGCTTGTGATTCTCTATCTGCTCCTTTGAAGGAACCATTCTTGCTGTGACCATAGTTCTCCAAAAACATTTTTCTCGCCAACACATTTGTTTCAGGGTCCTGAAGTGGAAAAGTGGGGGGGGGGGGGGGGAAGACAAAGACCTGCAGCTACTTAACATAAATGTCGTTAATAGCGACTATTTAGACGGTCTGCTGAAATTGGATGTGTTGGGACGAAAGCCTAGCTGTAACCATAACACAGCATTGTTACCGTCCTTTTAAAGGCAAAGGTGGAAACAAATAGTCGAAGCAAAAGAAAAAGTTTTGCTTGTTTCGACAGTGGTACTAAGAACTGACCGTTTAAAAACAAAACAAAGACAAACTATTGAAGGTGAAATTCGTCTAGAAAAACTAGAACAGCCAAAGAATGCCGAGGTTGCTTCTGTAACGTCCTGTAAGGTTGCGAAACTAACTTCGACACGAAACGATACAAACAAAATGTAAGAGAAAAAAATAAACACACATGCTAAAACAAGTAAATACATTAGAAATAAATAATAAATAAATAACAATTGGAGGTTAGTACGACGTTAGTCTCCCCAAACAGAACAGGTCACATTTCATTCACAAGTTTGTTGGGCAGGTCGACTTTCCTGAAGGTTACAGATATTTCCCGCTTTGTTGTTTGGTTTCTGCGATGTCTTGCATTTACGTTTGTTTTTCCGAGAAAGAAAATGCCTATGCACAGGTTGCAGCCTCCTTTAGGGATTATGTGTTAGACCCAGTTTTTCCATGTTTTTGGAGTGTTAAAAGCGCTGGCGAGCTGATATATACAACACGCGAAATCAATGTCATTGCGGAACACCCCCGTAACCGTGTGCGAAGTTCACGTAGCTAAGGAACTACCAATCAGAAGTGAGCTAGTATTATATGGGTAGGGTCGGGGAGACTAACGTCAAACTAACCCAATTGGAAATGGCTTAAAAGCTAACACATTCCTGCTGTAAGCATAAGATATTATTAAACAGACTCAGTTATAACTATAAATTATAGTTACCTTTCTTGCTTGGCTAATAGCTTTCTTTCTTAAACCAACCAGGTGACTGTCACATATTGAATTGCTTCTATAGATGCCTGAATAGAGGTCTGCAGCCACAGAACCTTTGATGAAAGCCTCAATGCCAGCTAACAACAGAGCAGCTTGTTCCTAGGTAAGATCAAAGATGTTGTTTGTAGACATTACTGTTTGCACAAACATAAATGGGATAATAAAGCTTACAAAGACCGTAATGGGCGAAATAAACACATTAGATTGTTATTTTGTTATTGCAAACACAGTTCTTGTATCCAATGTAGCATAAACAACAAGTAGTTAATTGTGTAACAAAGGTGAACTGTTATATATAATTAATAACAGACAATGTATTAATCGGCACTGGCAGGAAGAAGTGGAAAGATAGAAGGACACACTAGACAACTTAAAAAACGATAGCTATAATTGCCGTGACGGAAATAGAACTTGTCGCTTCCAAATGAAGGATTTACTTCGCTGTGGAAACAAGTGTACTAGAATACATGACTAAATAGGCACACACGCACAAAAAGTGTCTTTATTCGCCATTTCTGTCACACAGCTTGAAATTTATAACTCTGGAATACTGACTGAACTGGTCTAAAACCATTCAAATGGCACCACAAGTTACCGAAATTTATATTTACTAAGCATACGTCTAATAACAAACACAACAACTATTACAAACACATCAGACCTTCATACTTTGTCTGGAATACAATGACCATTTCAGAAACTTGATTAGTCATTTCCATTGTGTTAAGAGTAATACACATAAATAAACCAGAGGAGGAACCGCTGAGGTCGCAGAAACAGTATACATATATATCTCTTTGTAAAAATGTGACGCATGTTTGGCAGGCAAATGTTCAATTTGTCGGGTGCTCATTTTATGCATAAAAATGTTTATTACCACCAGAGCTTGGTTGAGCTGAGTCAAGAACCAATGAAGTAAAAGTAGTCACTTCCGCACAATATCACTCTGGCTCCGTCGCAGCTTACAAACGGTGAACAAGATGAAAAAGAAGAAGAAGAAGAAGAAGAAGAAGAAGAAGAAGAAGAAGAAGAAGAAGAAGAAGAAGAAGAAGAAGAAGAAGAAGAAGAAGAAGAAGAAGAAGAAGAAGAAGAAGAAGAAGAAGACGAGTAAGAAGAAGAATAAGAAAAAAAAAAGAAGAAGAAGAAGAAAGATGAAAAAGAAGAAAAAGAAATCCTGCTGGTCTCTTGGTCGGATTAGAGAAGTTAGGGCCCAGGAACTTCTCTGAGATCAAATTAATTTCCCCTATCAGCTCGTCCAAAAAGCTCTTTCGTCACAATCACAGCTGATGAAGTTCGTGGTTTCAGAATTGGTTGACCAGGAACCGATTTTTCCACAAAAAATGTGTCCAGTAAATGAACTGATACAGCAAGGAGGCTTTCGAAAACCGCGACACTACTCCATAACCTTTTAGCCTAACGGTGCACGTCGGTCGTAGACAATCAATGCTTTCTAGTTTCTTGTTTTGTTACTTCCTTCATGTGCTTACGTACTTGTTTAATCTTTGAACATCTGAAATGTTGCTTTCGTTAAAGCCTTATAAAATGTTTGACTCAAAGAGAATTTTGGTAATAAAGATTTTTTAAATCTGTAAAGTCTATCTCTTTTTTTCGCGTATTTCTTAAATAATTGCACTAAACACATATCCCTCACAAAACACATTTTACCATGAAATCATTACACACACACACACACACACACACATATATATATATAAAGCGCATTAATAAAACATACTTTTTTTATTATGTTATCTTTTGGGCAAAGAACGACAAAGCCACTTCGTAGACAGGGTAAAGGTTAACCTATGAAGTGGCTTTGACTTAAAGCCAGTTTCTGCTGGAGTATTTCATGATTCGATGTGTGAGAGCGTGTTCGTTATGCACTTTTTCACATAATGGCTGAAAGTGCAGATCGATACTTTTTTTAAAACCATCCAAAATCACAATGGCAGATACAGTGGCACCTCGTAATTCGAACAGAATGCGTCCACAGGAAGCGATCTAATTCCAAGTCGTTCGAGTTCATGTGTTTCCTCGTTATAATCTCGAATCTGCGTAAAATAGGATGATTAGGTGGATTTCCTTATGCAGTTTCCTCTCACTATATCCTGGAATAAAATTATTGTTTTTTAAATGAATTACTTTTGTTTTCAACTTAATTAACTGGACACTAATGATTTCATCAGAGCACTTTAGTAGTGTTGCGCCGAAGTGTGTTACGAAGTCGTTTAGAATGCCAGCTTGTGGCAATTATATTTTATATTTACAAAAATTATCGAAATCAGATAATTTCCTTTATAACAGAATGATATGCTTTGATAATGTGGAAACAACAACAACAACAAAAATTACAACAAAATTAATTGCACGCTTTATTGTATAGTTTATCTCGTTGTATCTTGTCTGTTTGAAACTTCAGTGGCAACCACGTGGCTAACCTTGAATTTCCAGCGGTTAAGATTTACAGTGTAACTAAAGACATTGGGTTCTATGTATTTCCGGTGGACGGTTTCGTGACGTGGCTTTATTATAACTAATATTACTAGTAACGAACTCGGGCCCATCTATACACTAGCTGACCTGTCACTGATGGTTGCTCAGGCTAGTCAACGTTGCTCAAGGTTAGAGTGGTGTCCCGGTATACTGCTGTTTTCAGGAAGCTTTCTGCGTTGCGTGTTAATCGTTCTTCTGTCAGAATGACCGCCTACATTACGTTCTCACTCGTAAGCAGAATTAGTGTTTGTTGGTGGGTATATGACAGCCTTCTAGGAATTTCAGTAGGGAATGAGTTCTGGCTACCGCAAAATATTAGAAGTCTGAAACCACAGAACGTAGAATGCACTCTCTCGTGGGACCTAGGTTCAGTGGGTGGGATAGGGTTTGCGGTTAGGGCCAGTTGTGCATGTTATGGGGTCGTTAAAAGCGTTCACATCCTGTAATATAGAGCACGCATGGTCATCGGTAAGAGCATCGGCGTAATAGGACGTCGCAGCAAACTGATACCCCTGCCACTTAAATTTGCGCGTCTCAAAGGTTGGGACACATAAACGAACGTTAGTTTATATGTTTTTTCGACGGACCAACATCATGGCACACGGGTGCAACCCATAAGTGCTCCGTTCTACTTCTAACTCAAGCCTGAGACTGAAAAATCTCAGCGCAGTGGACAAAATCCGTAGTAGCAGCGAATATCCTGGAATATTTTGGGTAGATTTTTAACTGCAAATTTTTCCCTGGCAGAACACGCAGACACGAGACCACGCCCCCAACTCACCCCATAATTGACTTAACTCGGCAGTAACACACATATAAATATGACAGGTCATACATTGTGCAGTGCATTGTTTGTATCTGAATTATTAAAATTTACAACCGGAAAACTGTTTAGAATTATGTGTATCTATTTTTTTGTTAATAAGATAATATATTAGACCTCTGCTCAATCCCGTAAGACTTTAAAGTTGTGCAGCTGAGCAGGGTCTGACAGCACCGGTGGTGACTCTATGGTCCATTGTGCAAGTGACAATCTCTGTCACAATTTTCATGTCTATATAAGGCAGGCAAGGCAGGTAGATAGCTGTTTTGCTGGAAACAAATCGTCCTGTTCAACCTGCATCCCCGAAAGGGAAGCTTTAGGTTATAATTGCGACTAGGGTTTTTGCAACATATAAAATAGTTTAGCATTGCACGCCACCAAGAGCTCTGAAAAGAACTCCTGCAGTGTTGATGCGATCAAAGAAGACCGACCCCAATACTGTTTCCACCAGCGACGAAGTCGTCTAAAGGTGAGCCAATGGGCGACCCGGTCGCCTGTGGGTAGGCCAGGCAGTAAATGACCACATTTGATAAGTGTGCCACCTATCCTTAGATTGTTAGATCATAATGGGATCAAAGTGCACCTGTCTATTTTACACATCTCTCCCCCATCAATATCTGTCTTCTGCAACTATTCCCCATGTTTGTGTATCTATGCCACAAGTTTTCTTTTTTATTTATAGACATCATTATGTCGTATTTGCAATCTTCTGGTTGGCTTATTCCCTGAATAAGATCACATAATATACCAAACCAGTAGCGACAGGAGACAGACGACGCAGTCTTGAACAGCCATTAAACCTTTTGTGTGTTTTACCTAGTGTTCCAGACCGTTTATCGTGGAGCTTTGAGTGTCGTTTAAACCCTTTTGCTGTGTGTATTGAGACAACTGTAGTCTCAGCCATCTGCAATGTTATCTGGCCTTTCTTAAAAGGCACACTGCAAAATTACTCAGTGGGTCTATGCAAAGAGATACTTGTGTCATGCTTAGCATTTGAGCCGTAAGTTGCAGAGAGTGGAGTTCATTCATGAAGTCATGTGAAGGTTTGGCAACTAACGTAACCTAATATATTTAGAAATGGTGTGACATACCTGAAGATAACTGTAGTTTGTTATAGCCAGCGAGCTGTCCCTTGACTGCTCATATTCTTTGAAAAACGGAGTTTGTCTGAGAAAGAGGACATTGCTCTTTCGTAGAAGTGGTCTGTTCAGTGCATCCAGACAGCTGGTATTGGACATGATAATCCAAAAATGTTGCTTGGAAAATAAATTATTTCTGAAAGCCTGAAGGAAACAAAAAAGGATTCCACAGTTAAACACAATGGTAATCATGTATTAGACACAGCTAGGATGTAAAAATATTAGGCATACCTGTCCAAGAATATCAAGTCATTATCATTATTAAAAACAAAACAAAATAAGCAGTGTAATGTAAATGTCAAGCTTAGTTCAGTTATATTTTCTTGTGTGTCTTATGCCATTTAATATCAAGTACCCCTTCAACATTTCCACCTTTTTTCTCCCTTGGGATTCTTTGTTGTAGATATCACCCTCATCCATTCATCTGACTGACTGGCCTTCAGTTTTCAGTTGATGACTCCAAGAGTGTGTAGGTGTGTCTAGATGTAATTTGTCTTTTCTTAGTAACCCTGTGCTCTACTCCCAGCCGGCCCTTTTGTGTACGTATTCTTGTTATCTCTGTTGTCTGGAATTCTCTCTACATGCCTTATCTATTATAATTTATCAGCTCTGATTGAGTCATTGAAAATGCTGATTGAAACCGATTATGCAGTTCGTTGTTGTTTACTACGCAACGCCTAAGCCACGGACGCCACTGCATCTTTGATGGGTCCAAAAACTCCTGTAGGATTTTTCTCAAAAAGGCTTCATATTTTCTGTTGGTACTTCAGCTTCAGAGCCATATATAAGTATTGTTCTTATCAGGGTTTTATGTTACGTGACTTATGTGTTACGAAAGAGAACATTTTATTTGAGCAGATGTTCTGAGGTGGTATATAACAAGAACAGATCCACTGCGTTTCCAACAAGCATGTTGGGGGCTTTTTGAAGATGGAGTGCATTTGCCCGAGCGGCAAGGAACAACTAGTTGCACACAAATAAACCAGTAAAACGGATATACACGTAAAACTCAGCCTTGACACAAAGCCAAAGCCCAAATGGACGAACAACCAGGACTTTCCACCGGAGCTTACAGCCGGTGAACAAGGCAAAAGAAGAAGTAATCAGATTTGGAATGCTTACTACAGACATCCATAACGTTGGGCAGATATTTTTTTTTTCTCTAATAAAGAATATCAAATGTTAATTTTCCAGATCTTTGCGATACACATTTTTTTTATATCACGAAACGGTCTTGGTTGAGTTTTGACAGGCTTTCTTTTATTAGTTTCAGGAAGCAGTGTTATTTTTATTTTTTATAACAGCTTTAACAGGGGGTCAAAGAAAACTGTAATTTCACGATTTTCTTGTGCAAAGTATACTGTTAGTGAACGCAACACACAATATGACGTTGTTCCACGTTTTTTAGTTAAAGGCGTATCCACAAATTAGTGTTGAGTTATTCTGTCATATAGCTGGCTTATCAAAACTGATATATGCATTAATTTCATAATGAGTTTGAGGTGTCAGTTTATAATTATTGTTTTACTGTACCAGCACTGCCGCCGAGAATATAAAATGGATCATTTATACTGTGATATTTATGACCAAGAGAAACAAACAAAACTGGCGCTTGGTCTGTAAAGAGCATAATTTATCACGTAGAAACGTCTCTGAAAATATCGAGCTTGAACTTGAAAAACAAATTAACTGTAAAACTAAAATTTCATGCTACTAAAAATAGCCTAATGTTTGCAACATAGATATTCAAATTCTGCTTTAAAATAAAAAAAAATAAAAAAATAAAAAAAACCACTGCGATCTAACAGGCAGTTTTCGAGAAAATAGATTACGAATGATCTCACGAATTGCTGAACGGACTATAGTTGATGAAAAATGAGGACTGTGACTTTTTGTTGTTGTGTTCTTGCCTTTTCCATAACAGTATTCATGAGACTGGAGTGAACTGCAAGAAACACGTGTTGGGTCAGCTTGGTGGCGTTGATAACATCTTCCATGACCTGCTCAGTGAAGTCTGGCTGGAGCTGAAACATTCCCGTTCTCACCAAGGTTTTGGACAGTACTGTCTGTAGATGGGTCAATTGAACCAGATCTGTAAATTTGGGGAGATAAACATAGTTGAGATCTTACTTCTGACTGAAGTTCATTTAAAGCTTAAGGTTAAAGTCGAGAGGATCGACTTCACAGCACCAGGTCTTATCCCATATGGCTATGTCTCTCTCCGCAGACTATTTAACCTCTTGCCGAGAGCGTCGCACAGAACACGTTCTCTGTAGATCCGGCGAAGATCCCCAGTGATCTCCGTAAAGACAGCACACGTGAACAGATTGACACAGCTGTGAAACGAACCTCCTACCTGCAAAATGTGAGGCAAGCAGCTTGACTAGTTTGCCATGGAGATTCATGCCCTCTCACCCACTAATTTAAGTTGTTTGTGTTCACCAATCTAGCAACTTGAGCGGGGCAGGGGGTTGAGCCTAAGAATTTAGAGGCCGCATGGCTAGTGAAGTCGCCATGAAGTGTGAAGGTTCACATGTTTACCATCACCCTACCCAGGATCGGAATCCGGGTCTCTTCATGAGAACCCAGCATTATAGCCACTCGCTTATCTGCTTCAACGTGTTATACATTGAACTCAGAAAATTACATCACGTGGGAGACGTACCATATAGAAGAGGAATCGAATATGAAATTCTTAAAAACATTTTTTTAAATTTAAAAAAAAAAAAAAAAAAATACCTACACAAATCTTATGCAATAAATCCCTGCCAAGTGAGGAAAGAAAAAGAATTCTCTCACATTTTATAATATTAATTTAAGATATCACAGGGAATCTTTGACAATTATTAAACGAGCGAAACAATTTCTTGAGGCCCCAGAAATGTTGTTTTATAAAGGACCCGTTTATGCGCCTTTATGTGTATTGGGCATATAGCGCTATACCTAACTTTCAAAGACCAGTGGGTTAATGGTTAATGTGGTCAACATCATGGCGGCAGCCTTTACCTCCCCAGAATTTACCTGGTACCCATTATAGCCTGGGTAAACCTTGAGCCAAGGCCACTTTTGAAAAAGTGTGATTCTTCTCTGATTCGAACACACGACCTTTAGATTTGCATACGAGCATTTAGCAGCTATACAATGGCGGCTTCATTTGATTATTAGATAGAATGCAATTTTGTGGACATCCAGAATGAGTAACCCAGATGTTTTAAATCAGGGTAAAGGCCAAAGGTGCTAGAGTGCTGCTCCAAGTCACAAATTTTGGTGCAACTGACATATCTTAGCCAAAATAATGGTACAAAAAACCAGACCACAATTATAACCGATACTAATCGCAGAGGGTTGAACTTTGTCGATTTTGTTGTTCTTTTGTTTTACACAAATGAACGAAATGGACGAAGACGTATTATCATGGCATAGAGTAGTGTTAGCCACAAAAACACTACAGCGGGCTAGAAATGCTCTTGAGGCATGGGCCAATAGATGGTGTGTCAGCATTAACACAGACAAATGTAGCACCACACTTTTTACCCTGTCCCCCAAAGCAAAAAGCCGGCATCATCAAAATAAACGGAATACCCATAAGAGATGATAAAAAGCCCACATACCTAGGAGTCACATTTTATGACAGGTTGACATGGAGAAAACATATCAACAAGGCAGCAACCAAAGCCAGGAGGAAGACAGCAATACTAAGAAAACTAAGTGGAACCACATGGGGAGCTGATGGGAAAATACTCAGTAAAGTATACAAGCAGAGCTTACTTCCACACTTGGAATATGGGTCAAATGCATGGTGTTCAACATCTAGTACCACATTAAAGGAGTTGGACAAAGTGCAAAATCAAGCGCTCAGACTCATCACAGAAGGGATGAAATCAACACCCATATTAGAAATGGAGAAAGCTGGGAAAACACAGGCACTGAGAGAACGCAGAGATACAAAGTTCCTGACCTTCCAGAAATTGGTTGCCCACTTAAAGGTATTCCGGAACAAACCCCATGGAGAGAAAAATGCAAACTAACAGTACAAATCCAGACAAATGTGAAAGGGATATTTGACAAGAAAGAGCAAGATAGTGTACAACGCAGAATGGCCACCCTCAGTTATATTGATGAAGAATACCCACAAGAACAATGGGTCAGAGTCTATACAGATGTGTCCGCAGAAAGTGCAGTTAGAAATGGTGGTGCTGGAGTGTACATCGAATTCCCAGATGGTACTAGGGATGAGTCCAGCGTACCAACCGGGAAGTACTGCCATAACTATGAAGCAGAAACTCAAGCTATCAAGATAGCAACAGAGAAACTGCTAAATACCAATCTTGACTCACAGTATGTGATAATGCTGACAGATGCTAAATCAGTACTTGAAGCACTCCAGTCTAGGAAACTACCAGAATTGCAAACACTGCTGACACAACTCAGCCTTCAGCAAAGAGTCGTAATGCAGTGGATACCGTCTCATTGTGGAGTGCCTGGAAATGAGAAAGTTGATCAACTGGCAGGGGAAGGTGCGACAAAAGAGCAGCCGGATGTACCAGTCACATGTCACCAAAAGAAAAGAATCATTAAAGCGATCAGGAAACCACAAGCCCCAGCACAAGACGACATTTTTATTATGGACAGACCAGAACAAGTCATTATCCTCCGCCTCAAAACAGGGCACAACCGATTACGTAACCACATGTACACAAAATTCAAGATAGGCGTATCAGCCATGTGCACCTGTGGAAATGTGCCCCAGACAGCAGAGCATGTGCTCGAGGACTGCACCGAATTTGACACATTAAGGCAAACCTTTTGGCCAGAAAGAACAACAGTGGAACGTAAACTCTATGGACCACTGAATGAACTAACAACGACAGTGAAATTTATACAAGAGACAAAACTGCTGATATAGACAACTTATTTCAGGCGAACGAAAGAAGAAGAAGAAGAAGTAGTATTAACATATGAACTGAAACATGCTGATAGAGATTGCAGGTTGTGGAGAGGCATAATCCCCAAGCCAGTTGGAAAAGCACCTGATGATGATGACATAGGGCAATTATTTTAAAGTGACTTGAGTTTTTGTGACTGTTTTTAAACTATAAGCAATCCTAGTAAAAAGTCGATCAAAGTGAACCAAAAAACGAATGAATTTTATTTTTGAATGGTTAAAAATTAGGACTGTGTAATATTCTGTCCTTTTGACTTCACTTTTGCCATGCTTTTTTAAAATTCATACATCTATTAACAAGTAACAAAGCTACTTTAGTGAATCTACCCCCAACCCGATAAGTAAGTTTCATGAGAACTTGATGCATGTTTTTCCTTACCCTAGAAAATATGTTTTTTCAATATATATATATATATATATATATATATATATATATATATATATATATAAGTATATATATATATATATATATATATATATATATATATATATATATATATATATATATATATATATATATATATATAACTTTAGATGTAGGAAATCATTGCTGTGTTCCGCTGGCTGAGAATCAACTGTATACTCATGTCGTAAATGTAACTGACTCGCAGGGTATGTTGAGAAGGTTGGAGACAGGCATGCTCCGGACAGTGGCAAGTATCGCTTTGAAGGCTTGGAGTAGTTAGCGTCCTTTAGATATTTTTCACAAGAATTCTGGTGTGTTGGGATAGACTAGCCGGTACTGCAGCACTTGGAGGTAAATTGATGTGTAGCATGGTGTCCGCCTTGAGTGTTAAAGGTTCCGGGTTCAATCCCCTGTAAGGGCTGGGATTTTTTAACGTGGACTTGGACGTCTATTAATTTCCCCCTGGTCTCTGGGTAGTGAGATCGTACGCCCGTGTGCATTGTTGCACACGTAAAAATTCCGTGAGCAGTTGGAAATCGAAAAGAGCAGCCTAATGCCGCTGCCAGTGCAAAATGTTGAGTTAAAAATCAATCTAAAGTATTTCATGATCCTCGCCGGTGCTACAGAGCTTGTGCACTGTGCTGAGCTTCTTCGGATTCAGACTTGAATTAGAAGAAGAATGGAGCACTTATAGGTTACAACCTGTGTGCCATGATGTTGATCCGTTGTTCAAACCGTAAACCTTGAAAATATATAAGATATGTTCCCAGTTCAACAACGCATGGCTGCCAATTAATCATATTCAATGGGCTTTTAATCAATAAATCAATAAATCATATCAATCAACCATTTATGCACTCATTCAATTATTAATTCAGTCATTCAATCCTTCAACAGTTTAAACAGTCTAGTCAATCAGTGAATGGATGGGAACTCAAGAAAAATCCCAGACTCACCTAAATAATCGTCATAGATTAACACCAGCTCTTTCCACTGTAGAACTGTTTGGATCAAGACATCAATGACGTCACCTTTGATTGGCCCAACCGGAGCTAGGTGGAGGCTGTTCGATGAGGTCACATGACATGGAGAGATGTCCATGCTGAGTATCAAGTGGGGTAGGGACAGTTCTTCTGTCCAGTCATCGATGACCAGGACTATTGGATTGCTGGCTATGATGATGACAGCGGCACAATAAGGGTCCAGTAGATGACACCCTAAAGGATAAAAAACACACACACACACACACACACACATATATATATATATATATATATATATATATATATATATATATATATATATATATATATATATATATACACACACATATATATATAAAGGTAAAGTCGTGAGATGTGAACCAGCCTCATTGCCCACGGTTATAAATCATAAGTGCTCTGCCACCAGTACGGACAGCTGATAAGAAACTGTCCGCCTGTGTCGCCGTCTGCACGCAACTACGTAGCAACAGCGACGTTCCTCCATTTACCCCAGAGTGTTAACTCTGGTACCCATTTCCTAGAGGTTGGGTGAACCTCGGGAACCGCCCGGTTTTGAATACCGGCCATGGGCTGGAGTAAGCTGTAGCTGGATTTGACAGCGAGTCTCATATCGACTGCCCTAACGCATATATGTAATCTGGGGATTTACATGAGCTAAATTTCTTCACTAACTAGAATGTCTTTGCACTGGAATCCACAGGGACGGAAATAAAGGAAGACCAAACCAACATACACACACACACACACACACACACACACAGAGAAAAGAGAGCTAGAGGGATAAGTTAAAAGCTATGAAGGACATGAGGAGAGCTGCATGCGATAGCAAAGGATAGAACTACTTAGCGTGAGTTGGTTGAAGGCCTATGCTCCATTAGGGGTTATAAAGGCAGAAGAGAAGAAGAATTCTTCACAATGCCAAACTAAATCTACCCTGGTTGCCTGTGTAAAATATAAACATATCTCTCACAAACAAGATGATTTTTTCTCAATATAATCACACAGAGTAACAGTAAGTCTATCTTAGCATATTTAACACTTTAATATCCATAAATGTATCTGTCCGAGTTTAAATATAATAAACAATTGTCTATTCATCAATCTAGGCACAGTTCTCGCATAACAACATCTAGCCAACATTTTTCTTCAACAAGCAGTATATTTTTGTTGTTGGGTACATATCTCGCTATAAAACAGTATAAAACCAAAGGCTCCCGGCCGAAACGTTACATTGTTTGTGTTGTTTTGTGCACGTTTTCTCTGCTTCCTCATTTTGGTTAAGCTTTATAGTAAAATTTCACTGGAATTCTTTGTTAACAAAGTCGATTAAAAGCCCTCGAATGTGATTAATTGATAATAGTGTGCCGTAGAACTGGGAACATTTGCAGACAAACATTTCACAACAAACAGATAACCTTTATATTTTACCTTTGTTAACAAAGTCGAACAAATCCTCCGAGGGTATAACTGTTCTGTTGATCGAGAAATTAGCATTTTCTTGAACTCGATCCGAAGTCATGTCTTTGATCGCCTGTATAATGTCGTAGTTGAGGGGTATGTGTCCCATCTCCTCTATCACACCTTTATCAATGCAACAACCGAAAAAAAAAAAAAAAAACCAGTCTAACAATAATAAGTATAATAAAAAAAATGAGGGTATTTTTCGATTCTACCATTACAAAAGTGACACTTCCAAAATATTTCAAACTGTAACCACCTTGTTACACAGACCAGACAGCTAAATAAATACCAATCCATCCTTTCCAAATTCTTAACATACTTAATACTACCCCCCCACCATAAGTATCTTCATCACATCTGTAATAATAATGTGATAATATGTTGTAACAATTGTTAAATTTATGTTTTTTGTGGTACACACAAATACACACACAAACACACACACACATATACATATATACTGGAACTAAAAGAGTTAGAAGTCATTTTTATTTTGACAGCTTGAACTACAGTGGTCTTGGTTTAATCCCTCTAGACCAGTGTTTACCAAACTGGTTTGACTCCCCTTTTCTATGAAAAAAAAAAATCGTTCTGTGCACCCTCTCTCGGGAAATACCATCATCATGTGCCATGACGATGTGCTTAGATGGTCATGATTCACAATTCATACACGATCAGCAGACTCACCAACCATGTCGACACTCTTGTGTCGCCTTATCTACGTGACCAAACTATCAACGTATTTATATCTTTGCTTTCCACTGCCCTCTGTCCATTAATCTGGTCAATTGTCACCAAGCGCTCTAGTCAATGCCTTGCCTTGAAATATATCTTATGTAATCAAACAAAAGGAATGATGCAATGATACTTTTTAAAATCTTTTTTTAATCTGTTAAATGTCACAGATGGTATGTGATTTTTATCTTTTATTTCTGTTGAATGTCACAGATTGTTTTGAAAGTGTCTGTGGTGTTTTTCAATCCATGAGAGAGACGGAGCTGCATTAGGTTACCTGTTGCATTCTCGAGTTCGGCTACATTTCCATTTCTAGGGATATAGTAGTGGGTTGCAAATTCTCTACGTCTGCTGTTCCCATATGCCTTTCACCGAAGAAATGTCCTTGCCAAATGTGTCACGTGATGTTTGCAAATATATTCCCGCCGCCATCTCTATTTTCTTCCGCTGAGGTGATAATGCTTGCCAGTGATGAACAATTTTTTTCCTATAATTTCTTCATTTTGGATTTTTTTTGAGGGGGCTAACTATTGGCAGACTTCTCCATTGACATGCTAGGTTGTTTCTGGTTTATTCTTGATGTTACACAATTTCAAAATGTCCACCTGATGCAACTTTACTCCTAAATAGTGTAAATTCTTAAACTTCTTCTATTGCTTTACTGTTTATGATAACTGAATTTCCCGATTCTAGCACTACCTTTGCTTTAAAAAATGTGTTAATTTGGTCTGTTTTTTTTTTTTTTTTAAAGAGGGAAAACAACAACAAGAGAAGCATAACAAGAGAACCTCAAACATTCGATAGATAAAAGATACAAGATTAATGTTTACAACACGTTCAACACTTTAAATATTTGGGAACCTTCTTTACACACGATGGCACAACTGACAGGGAGACTGAAACAAGAATTCAATAGGCCAACAATGTCACGTATCAACTGACCCCAAGTTTAAATATTCCGATATAAACAAAAAGACATATTATAAATGCAGCTTTCATACCAACTCTGTGCTATTCATGTCAGACATAAGTATTCACTAAAGAACACGAAAGAAAACTGACCACCTACTAACTGAGAAAAACCACGAATACAAATAGAAAAGATCAAGTATGAAACGAAGACATTGCAAGAACTATGGGAACAACACCTTTAATTAACTTCCTTGAAAAACAAAAACAGACATGGTTGGGCCATTTAATGCCAATAACGAGAGGGTACAAAGTAAAAGTAGAAGCAACAAGATGTAGAGGACGACCAAGAAGAAAATGGATTGTAGAAGTCACCGATACCTTGAGACTCCATAACATCACAGCATACCGAGCAACCGAGTGTGCCCTAGCCTGGATACCGATGACGCCAGCGACACAAAGCATAATAAGGACGCCCCCCCCCCCCCCCCCCCGTCCCTTTTACCCCTACAAATACACGCAGAAAAAAAAGTGACTCACACAAAAGGGGTTCTATTTCTGGGTCATGATCTTTGGATTCCATGCATAGAACCGAGGTGACAAGAACTATACATGAAAGAACACATCCATAAAAGTGCAGAACTGTCGTCTGAATCTTCATCTTCTCCACGAGCCAGACAGCTACTTGTGATCGTCAGCCTGAGGAAACAGGAAACAGGAACGTTTCATGAGACATCCATGAGACGTTAAGTCTAATTTCTGTACTGAGTTAAAAGCTAAAGACGAGGGGTTCAGCTTAACTACAATGGGTTATTCCATAACGCTAGATCTATCTCAGCAGGGAACTAGCTTCCTGTCGAAAGTATGGCTTCAAGCACGAGCTTCGTAGCTTCAGGGACGATTCTCGGGGATCTCAGTAAAAACTGAATAGAACCAAGCGTCTATGAAAGAAATCCGCGACGTTTAGAGCGCTAGGCAAACGGCTTGACCAATTCGCAGTTTAAGACCCACAAGTAGAGAGGGATTCAGTAAGAGACGGTTTCTACGTCTTGCAGTCTATTGTGTAAACGTGGAAACGAGTCTTTGTGGCCAAGTAGTTAAGACGTCTCCGTCATGCTATAAGGGTTGCGTGATCAATTTCGGACTACACTCTTCAGTTCGTAAAAGCAACTGTTTTAGATTCAAACACACGACTACGATCTCTTCACAGCAGTCGGGTTATCATATGACTACTCCTTTACCCCAGAGCTAACGAAAACTCCACAGAGCACTTGGCACTGTAATTTCAACAGAACTGACACTAATTGCAATGCCCCCCCCCCCCCCCCCCCCCCCCCCCCCCCCCGGATATCCTGAATGTTGAATTAAGAATCGACATCTCAGCACTCAGGACACTCCCATAAATACTCCGTCCCCATCTTCAGCAGCAAGCGTAGAGTTCCCATTCCAATAGCACCAGTAACCGTCTGATTGTATATCCGTCTCATCCTTTCCCTGAGCGATGAGCGTCTGTCAGATCCCTTGGTAACTCCTCGCAGCACCATTCTCTCAAGACCGTAATGCTCTCCGCACTGTTCACTCGTTACCAAAGGGCCCTCACAATATCTAGCTTGTCATACACCATTCACGGCCAAGTGGTGCAGAGCTGACACGTCTATCTGCCCACTCATTTTTCAACCCACTGGCATCCCTGGAGAAAATATCCATGGTATGCTAACTACTCGGAACCTCTGAAGTGATGCTTGCCACTCTGCACGAAGCATGCCTATGTTCACCTTTCCCAACATACTCTGTGAGTCAGTTACAATCACGACAATCCCCGGATATCCTGAAGTGCGAAAAACCAACCATTATGTAGCAGCAGCAAATTGACTTATATTTGTAACTGGCTAGAAGACTCGCTGACTTGCTTTGTTACACTTCATAGTGTTGTCAGGAACAGATATCAGTATATCAGTGGTGCTTCCATTTTCACAGCAAATGGGTCATCCGCTAATTGCTCCTTTCCTGTGCCAGTAAAAATCACACAAAACTAACAGCTAGTGCACGCATTAAATGCACAAGGCAGCTGATTGAGTGTTAACACCACGAGTCTATCACTAGAATTGCAGTACGTCGTTTAAGAAGGCAGCAGTCACCACACACTGGCAAATAAACATGCAATTTTGCATATGGTATGCCGCCAGTTCTAAGGTAACCGCCCACTCATCGCTTTCTGTTCAGTCTTTGACGGTCTGTGTTCAGATTTATCTTCTACTGTTGGGCGGGAGTTGCGCCTTGTGAGTATTGCCACTATTAAATTAACTTTAGGCAATTTAATGTGTGTGTTAATAGAAAAGAACATTGAATACAATAAGAACTTATTTGTGGCCTTCGTAGACCAGGAGAAGGCATTTGGCAGAGTCGACAGACAATTTTTACGGAAAGTAATGGCAAGATATGGAGTAAGCGAACACCTCATCGAAGTGTGCAAAAGTTTATACAGGGATTGTAGAAGTGTAGTTAGAATAAATCAGGGAACATCTCATCCATTCACAGTAACATCTGGAGTAAGACAGGGGTGTGTCTTATCACCACTGCTGTTTATCAACTACATCGACAGTATATGCAAGAATGCCAAGCCCATGAATGAAAAAATTAAAAAGATCAACGAATTACTCTTTGCAGATGACCAGGCCTTGATAGCAGATACAGCCATGAAATTGCAACAACATCTAACATCCATGAATGAAGAATGTAAAACAAATAATATGAGAATCAACACTGAAAAGACAGAAGTAATGTCAATAGGAAAAAAGAAGACAGATCTAAACATAGCAATAGAGAACAAAGGCATTAAACAGGCATCTGAGTTAAAATATCTGGGAACTACATTTACCGAAGATGGGAAATTGGATAAAGAAATTAACATTAGATGCAGTAAGGCAAACCAAGTATTGGGACAGCTTTTACAGCATAAGACAATCCCAATCAGCACAAAGAGACATCTTATTCCAACTCTGTGCTACCAGTGCCAGACATGGTCACTCACAACAAACCATAAAAGAAAATTAGTAACCATGGAAATGAGATGTATGAGAAGGGCTGTAGGAGTGACCATAAGAGATAATATCAGAAATAAGATCATAAAAAAATTCGGCACAGAACCAATTCTAAATTACATACAAAGACAGCAAGTTAAATGGTTTGCCCACTTAGAGAGAATGCCCTGTGACACCATACCATACAAAGCATTCATGGAAAGAGAAGAAGGTCGTAGAGCAAGAGGTAGACCAAGAACAATATGGAAGGATAACATCAGATAAGCTCTACAACAGCACGATGTGCCTATGGTCGAGGCGGCCAAAAGAGCTAGAAACAGAACCTTATATCTCCCTCGACACCCAGGAAGTGAAGAAGAAGAAGAATAAGTGTGTGTGTGTGTATGTGTGTATGTGTGTATGTGTCTCCCTGGTCCAGTACAAGTGTGTGTGTCTCGCTGGTCCAGTGCAAGTGTGTGTGTGTGTGTGTGGTGTTTGTCTCGTTGGTCCAGTACAAGAATGCGTGTGTGTCTAGCTGGTTCAGCACAAGTGTCTGTGTGTGTGTATGTGTGTGTATGTGTCTCCCTGGTCCAGTACAAGTGTGTGTGTCTCGCTGGTCCAGTACAAGTGTGTGTGTGTGTGTGTGTGTGTGTCTTCTTGGTCCAGTACAAGTGTGTGTGTGTGTCTTCTTGGTCCAGTAGAAGTGTGTGTGTGTGTGTGTGTGTCTTCTTGGTCCAGTACAAGTGTGTGTGTCTTCTTGGTACAGTACAAGTGTGTGTGTCTTCTTGGTACAGTACAAGTGTGTGTGTCTTCTTGGTCCAGTACAAGTGTGTGTGTCTTCTTGGTCCAGTACAAGTGTGTGTGTCTTCTTGGTACAGTACAAGTGTGTGTGTCTTCTTGGTACAGTACAAGTGTGTGTGTCTTCTTGGTCCAGTACAAGTGTGTGTGTGTGTGTCTTCTTGGTCCAGTACAAGTGTGTGTGTGTCTTCTTGGTCCAGTACCAGTGTGTGTGTCTTCTTGGTACAGTACAAGTGTGTGTGTCTTCTTGGTCCAGTACAAGTGTGTGTGTGTCTTCTTGGTACAGTACAAGTGTGTGTGTCTTCTTGGTACAGTACAAGTGTGTGTGTCTTCTTGGTACAGTACAAGTGTGTGTGTCTTCTTGGTACAGTACAAGTGTGTGTGTGTCTTCTTGGTCCAGTACAAGTGTGTGTGTCTTCTTGGTACAGTACAAGTGTATGTGTGTCTTCTTGGTCCAGTACAAGTGTGTGTGTGTCTTCTTGGTACAGTACAAGTGTGTGTGTCTTCTTGGTACAGTACAAGTGTGTGTGTCTTCTTGGTCCAGTACAAGTGTGTGTGTCTTCTTGGTACAGTACAAGTGTGTGTGTCTTCTTGGTACAGTACAAGTGTGTGTGTGTCTTCTTGGTCCAGTACAAGTGTGTGTGTCTTCTTGGTACAGTACAAGTGTGTGTGTCTTCTTGGTACAGTACAAGTGTGTGTGTCTTCTTGGTCCAGTACAAGTGTGTGTGTCTTCTTGGTACAGTACAAGTGTGTGTGTCTTCTTGGTACAGTACAAGTGTGTGTGTCTTCTTGGTACAGTACAAGTGTGTGTGTCTTCTTGGTCTAGTACAAGTGTGTGTGTGTGTCTTCTTGGTCCAGTACAAGTGTGTGTGTCTTCTTGGTCCAGTACAAGTGTGTGTGTGTGTGTCTTCTTGGTCCAGTACAAGTGTGTGTGTGTGTGTGTGTCTTCTTGGTCCAGTACAAGTGTGTGTGTGTGTGTGTGTCTTCTTGGTCCAGTACAAGTGTGTGTGTGTGTGTGTGTGTCTTCTTGGTCCAGTACAAGTGTGTGTGTGTGTGTCTTCTTGGTCCAGTACAAGTGTGTGTGTGTGTCTTCTTGATCCAGTAAAAGTGTGTGTGTGTGTGTGTGTCTTCTTGGTCCAGTACAAGTGTGTGTGTGTGTGTGTGTGTGTGTGTGTCTTCTTGGTCCAGTACAAGTGTGTGTGTGTGTGTCTTCTTGGTCCAGTACAAGTGTGTGTGTCTTCTTGGTCCAGTACAAGTGTGTGTGTCTTCGTGGTCCAGTACAAGTGTGTGTGTCTTCGTGGTCCAGTACAAGTGTGTGTGTGTGTGTGTCTTCTTGGTCCAGTACAAGTGTGTGTGTGTGTGTCTTCTTGGTCCAGTACAAGTGTGTGTGTCTTCTTGGTCATGTACAAGTGTGTGTGTGTGTGTGTGTGTGTGTCTTCTTGGTCCAGTACAAGTGTGTGTGTGTGTGTGTCTTCTTGGTCCAGTACAAGTGTGTGTGTCTCCTTGGTCCAGTACAAGTGTGTGTGTGTGTGTCTTCTTGGTCCAGTACAAGTGTGTGTGTGTGTGTCTTCTTGGTCCAGTACAAGTGTGTGTGTGTCTTCTTGGTCCAGTACAAGTGTGTGTGTCTTCTTGGTCCAGTACAAGTGTGTGTGTGTGTGTGTCTTCTTGGTCCAGTACAAGTGTGTGTGTGTGTCTTCTTGGTCCAGTACAAGTGTGTGTGTGTGTGTCTTCTTGGTCCAGTTCAAGTGTGTGTGTGTGTGTCTTCTTGGTCCAGTACAAGTGTGTGTGTGTGTGTCTTCGTGGTCCAGTACAAGTGTGTGTGTCTTCGTGGTCCAGTACAAGTGTGTGTGTGTGTCTTCGTGGTCCAGTACAAGTGTGTGTGTGTGTCTTCGTGGTCCAGTACAAGTGTGTGTGTGTGTGTGTGTCTTCGTGGTCCAGTACAAGTGTGTGTGTCTTCGTGGTCCAGTACAAGTGTGTGTGTGTGTGTGTGTGTGTGTGTGTGTGTCTTCTTTTTCCAGTACAAGTGTGTGTGTCTTCTTGGTACAGTACAAGTGTGTGTGTCTTCTTGGTACAGTACAAGTGTGTGTGTCTTCTTGGTACAGTACAGGTGTGTGTGTGTGTCTTCGTGATCCAGTACAAGTGTGGGTGTCTTCGTGGTCCAGTACAAGTGTGTGTGTCTTCTTGGTAAGTACAAGTGTGTGTGTCTTCTTGGTCCAGTACAAGTGTGTGTGTGTGTGTGTGTCTTCGTGGTCCAGTACAAGTGTGTGTGTGTGTGTGTGTGTGTGTGTGTGTGTCTTCGTGGTCCAGTACAAGTGTGTGTGTCTTCTTGGTACAGTACAAGTGTGTGTGTCTTCTTGGTAAGTACAAGTGTGTGTGTGTGTGTGTCTTCGTGGTCCAGTACAAGTGTGTGTGTCTTCTTGGTAAGTACAAGTGTGTGTGTCTTCTTGGTCCAGTACAAGTGTGTGTGTGTGTGTGTCTTCGTGGTCCAGTACAAGTGTGTGTGTCTTCTTGGTACAGTACAAGTGTGTGTGTCTTCTTGGTAAGTACAAGTGTGTGTGTGTGTGTGTGTCTTCGTGGTCCAGTACAAGTGTGTGTGTCTTCGTGGTCCAGTACAAGTGTGTGTGTCTTCTTGGTAAGTACAAGTGTGTTTGTGTGTGTGTCTTCGTGGTCCAGTACAAGTGTGTGTGTGTCTTCGTGGTCTAGTACAAGTGTGTGTGTCTTCGTGGTCCAGTACAAGTGTGTGTGTCTTCGTGGTCCAGTACAAGTGTGTGTGTGTGTGTGTCTTCGTGGTCCAGTACAAGTGTTTGTGTCTCGCTGGTCCAGTACAAGTGTTTGTGTCTCGCTGGTCCAGTACAAGTGTTTGTGTCTCGCTGGTCCAGTACAAGTGTGTGTGTGTCTTCTTGGTCCAGTACAAGTGTGTGTGTCTTCGTGGTCCAGTACAAGTGTTTGTGTCTTCGTGGTCCAGTACAAGTGTTTGTGTCTCGCTGGTCCAGTACGTATGTGTATATTTTCCTGGTCCAGTACAGTTGTGTAGTGGGACTGGACACGCACGCCTCAGTACTATTGATACTTTTCTCTTATGTATGTCATTTGCTATATACCGTCTTTAACATAAAAAAAAAGGTCTCATGTTGACTGTATAAGGTTTGTAAGCGTATAAAACAATGTATGGCTTCCAAAATATAAGCTGGTCTTTTAATATTTCTTCAACATATTGGTGCAGTAGTTTGTTCTTTTTTATGTAGATGTCACACTAAAGACAAAAGTATCAACGAATCAAATCAATTTACCTATTTAGGTAGTAATTTTAATTGCCAAGGAAACACACACACACACACACACACACACACACACACACACACACACACACACACACACACATATATATATATATATATATATTAAAATCGACATTATGACACTTGTATGACATTTATAACGCCGATGCAGCAGCCACTTTTAACGTCTTCTTTTTCTTTACGTCCTCTTTTACCGCTTCGGGTGTCAAGGTCCTGTTTCCTGCTCTTCTGGTTGCTTCGACCATAGACACATCGTAGTACTGTAGAGTTTCTCTGATGTTATCTTCCCATAATGTCGTTGGTCTACCTCTTGCTCTACGTCATTCTCCTTTTTTTGTAAATGCCTTGTATGCTATAGCATCAGAAGGCATTCTCTTCAAGTGGGCAAACCATTTGATTCGCTGTCTGTGTATGTAATTTAGAATTGGTTCTGTGCCGACTTTATCTCGCATGACCTCATTCCTGATTTTATCTCTTCTGGTCACTCCTACAGTCTTTCTCAGACACCTCATTTCCATGGTTACTAATTTTCTTTTATGTTTTGTTGGGAGTGACCACGTCTGGCACTGGTAGCATAGGGTGGGAATGACTATACTATACTTTGTATGAGATGTCTCTTCGTGCTGATTTAGATTGCCTTATGCTGTGGGGGGGGGGGGGGGGGAGGGGGGGGGGCTAGCTGCCCCAATTCTTGGCCAGCTTTACTGCATCAGATGTCAATTTCTTCGTCCAATTTACCATCTTCAGTGAATGTTGTTCCAATATATTTGAACTCAAATGCCTGTTTAATATATGTATGCTGTAATGCTATGGTTTAAAACATGTTTTTTTCTTCCTATTGACATTACTTCTATCTTTTCGATGTCGATTCTCATATTATTTAATTTACATTCTTCATTCATGGACGTGAGATGCTGTTGCAAATTCATGGCTGTATCTTCAGTCAAGGCCTGGTCATCATCAAAAAGTAATTCGTTGATGTTACTATTATTTTCGCTCCTGGCATCCTTGCTTATACTGTCAATGTAGGTGATAAACAGAAGTGGTGATAAGACACATCCCTGTCTTACTCCAGATGTTACTTTGAATGGTTTAGATGTTTACTAGTTTATTGTAATTAAGCTTATGTTTACTGGTTTATTGTAATTAAGCTTATGTTTACTGGTTTGTTGTAATTAAGCTTATGTTGACTGGTTTATTGTAATTAAGCTTATGTTTACTGGTTTATTGTAATTAAGCTTCTACAGTCGCTGTATAAGCTTTTGCAAACTTCAGTGAGGTGTTCACTTATATTCTATATGGAGCCATTACTTTCCATAATTTATGTTTATCAACACTGTCGAAATCCTTCTTCTGATCATATTTGATGTTCTTTTCTATTAACGCTGCGGGCCATGCGCTGGTTTCGACAGTGGTATCAAGGGGGGGGGGGGGGAGCGACCGTCCAGTAAACAGTGGCAAACTACTGGACGTATATTTGCCTAAAGAAACCACACAACAGCCAGGGGCTGCTGGGGTTGGTTCTGCAACGTCCGGTTAAAGGATACACAACTAACTTTTTCTGTTAACTGTTTAAGTGTGAAGACTACATATCTGCAGCTTCTATTTCTTCTTAAACCCATCTGTTCTTCTGTCAACTGTGGATCTATTACTGGTCGAAGCCTGGTTTCTTTTATCTTAATACATTTTCCCAACATGACAAAACGAGAGATGCCTCGATATTGATTGAACTCTTGCTTGCTTTCCTTATTCTTCCAGAATAGTGCAACTGTAAGGCTGATGCAGCAGCCACTCCAAGGTAGTAGTAGTATTAGTAGTAGTAGCAGTACATTTTACCCCACTAGGACATCACACAAGCGATAAACATCCAATGACACAAAGTGCCACCATGCGGATGAGGATCATCCGTAGAGAGGTCCCGGAAACCGCGTTCAGCCATTAGACCATATCTATGGTCAGACTATATTATGGCCCCTGGCAAGAACCAGGGTGGGGCTTCAAAACAACGAAAATATTTCATGCCCCAAGGGGATGACTCTAAGATTAATCTACTAATTGTTCACATAAAAGGTTGGTTATAATGTCTCCCATCTCGAAGGCGGCTTAGACATTCTTCAACATGCTTTACTCCCATGCCACGCAGTCATATTAGTGTCAGAGATTCGTCATTACCATCTAGTCTAGTCCGTACTGCGTGCCCAATTTGTGACCCTTTGAAAAAAAAAGTTCGTTCGTTCGTTCGTACGTCGGCTCTGTGGCTAAATCGATGCGAACGCTTCGTAATGCCGGGATGCCGGGATCGATCCCAGCTGCGGGCCATGCGCCTTGCGTTGGTTTCGACAGTGGTATCAAGAAAGCCTACCGTTCAGAAAGCAATGGCAAACTACTGGACGTAAATTTGCCTAGAAAAACCACACAACAGCCAGGGGCTGTTGAGGTTGGTTCTGCAACGTCCTGTAAAGGATACGCAACTAACCTAGTCCGTACAGAGTTGATATCTGCTCTGTCTATTCTTTGTTTCATGAATGTCAGCTCGTTCATTACCCTTTACTCCCCGTGTGGGTTTCGGGCTCCCGTTGTAGGGAAAACAAGAACAGACGCACTGCTTCCCCAACAAGCATGTCGTAAGAGTTGATTAATTAGGGGCACCTAATTCGAAGTCTCAGTGCCTCAGCCTGAGAGGATAGGAACCAACAAAATGCATACAATAAGTCAGAGCTGTTAAACGGTTGTGCACGCAACACTCATGTTCTGGAACAAGACTAAAGTCCTGAAGTAGACAAACAACCAGAACTTTTCGCCAGAGTTTAAAGCCAATGAACGCATGCAAGAAGAAGAAGATTACCCTTTAGGCCAAAATGACCTCGGTTTCAGTGTTTTTGGCTGGTAATATTACATAGCTTATGCAGTATAGGAACATTATTCAAAGAAGAAATACTCACGTCTGTGTTATCCCTGTTAACCAAACATCAGAATTAAAACACTGATCCTTATAAACAATTTTAAGACATTTATGAACTTCTAAACTTTTCTAAACTGTTAAACTAATGAATGCATCTTACACGTAAAGTAACACTAAAAGACAAATCTGTTCAGAGAAACAGATTTAAAATATAACGATGAATATGGTTCGTGTCATATAACGGTGAATTTGATACGAAAGAATGTAAACAACACAACTTAAACAAAGAAAATTGTGCTTTTCTATCTGGTAACAATGTTTAGATTAACATGGTATTCAAGACTGGATATATGTGGTATTGGTAATGTGATTACGGACAGTGAAGAATAGCACACCATATAACGTCGCATTCATTATATTGATTAGAAAAATACAAAAATTCAGAGATTATAATCATCTAGTGTTTTCCGTAGCTATTTGAGCATAAATTATGAATCAGTGTGAAAATACAAGCAAATATGGAGTATATTCCTATGTTAAATTCTAGCAGTTCGCTAGAGGGGGCCATGATGACACAGTTGTTAGAATGCATGCTCACCAGTTGGATTGTTTGTGGTTCAGTTCGCTGGTTTTGAGGCAGGTTTTGTTTTTTTTATGAGTCGAAAAAATGAAGGAAGCACCAGCTAATTTAGTGTGAATTGAAATGTAGTTGACAGAAAGTGTTTTTACAGGCTAGGTAATTATAATAATAAATAATATAATAACAAAATATTATCAATATCTGCAATGTTGTCTCTAGTGTGAACTTCACTGTCTGTTATAACTCACTCAGCGACCCGTTAAGTTCCGTAGTGATTTGCAGATATAGATATATTTCCTGTAGCGTTTGTGCGTGGTATCTTGATTTTGTGATGCGCCTCCTGGCTGGCTACCTCCATCTTCAGCATCTTATTGTATTTATTTTGGTAAGCTGGATGAGCTTACTAGCATATGACTGTTGAGTTCATTCATTTTTGAATGGTAAATTAGGAATAGGAATCACAAAACACGGGATACTCCCATAAGTGCCCCGTCTCCATCTTCAGCAGCAAGCGAACAGTTCCAATTCCGATGGCAGCAGTAACTCTCTGATTGTATATCTATCTCATCCTTCCTATGAGTGTTGAGCGTCGGCCAGATCCCCTGGTAACTCCTCGCAGCCTTTTTCTCCTCAGACAGTAATGATCTATCTGAGCCTCTGCACTGTTCAATTGTTACCAAAGAGCTACTGGCATATGGAACAGCACTATCCACCCTGGCCTGTGTGTACTCTTGTAAACAGGACTTCTGCATCATAAGCATCATTTCCACTTGAACACTAAGTGATTTTATTGCGGCGGAGTTTATCCCAAAAGGCACAGTCTCTCTCAGGAAAGCGACTGCTCCTAAGCTGAGAGCATCAAACAAATCATAGATTTTCGTAGTTTCAGCGACGACCCCTGAGGTCTTCTAAACACCTAGGCTCGCGAAGAGAAAGACGGAGCTGGAAACTGAATCACCAGCTATTAAAGTGCCAGGAAAGTGGTTGAATCACCACACCACGGAGGGTTCCGTATTGTCATTAAGTTTTCAGAATAATCCCCTTTCCATTAGCTGATCCCTGTAACACATTCTACAGAAATCAGAATGTTGGCACAAACTCACAAATAAGCGTATTCGTTTCAACAGTTAAAATCAGCATGTTTCCATAAATTTCCAAAATCAGTATTTTCTTTAAATGAGTGACGTTTAACCCAAATAGGACTGCGCCACGAGCGATTAATATTCGGTGACACGAAGTGACATCATTCAGATGAAAAGCCCTCAAACACAAGTCCCAGAAACTCCGTTCAACCTTTGGTTATATTAGGGCCCCCGACAACAGCCGGGGTGGAGCTTTAAAATATAAAAATATTACATCTCATTTTTCGATGGACTTCGACTTGCGTTTTCTACATAAACTACAGGAGTTATATTTTCCATGAGAACTACGAGAGTCAGCATTGCTCTATAAACTACGGGAGCGCATTTCCCCTTAAACTATAGGCAAGTTTATTCAAATGGTACCAGGAGTTGTACTACCAAGATTCGTTTACTTTTAACAAATCAGCGAATTATAAACAGATGAGATTTTGTTTCGTATTATTGAATATACAGACGAGTGTCTGAAAGATCAGGTGTAATTTACTAAAAAATATGAAATAAATTTACCGAAAATAAATACAATTTCGTGATAACGAATAATCAGGAATATTGCCTATAATAATCATAATAATAATAATAGTAACACAGCTTAATAAACATCCATGTAAAGAAAATACTGTAACATACGAGATTCCGCGTAAATTATTAGGAATCTGAAATAAAAAAAAACCACGAAACAAATATAAAATCCAACAGTTTGAAGCGGTTCTTTACCGATGCACATCATCCTTGCTCCTTTCTATTGTTGATGTTTGCTGTCGTGAGAATTCTCCATGGCGCTGCTGGGGAATTTCCAGGAGGTATTGTTTTGTCCCGTTGTGTAAATGAATGATTAATAGATGTGACAAAACACACAGTGATTGCGACAGTCAATAGTGAGTTAGGGAGCAATCTGAGACAATAAAGTCCGTACGAGCGTTGTGGGATTTCCAGCCACATGACATGCTTTGATCTACACAATAATTGATTGGGGAGACAAGCACAGATCAACGAGCAGTGCTGATCTGGTACAATGCAGAGAGTGATTTGTTGGATTTATAGTGATTAAGTGATGCAATATTGTGGCGGCAATTTGATTTTAATTATTTCATAAACTGATCACCATTACCGCTCTTCGGCATCGTGCTTGTTTGTTTATTTGTTGTTGTTTTAAAACAAGTATCAGATTTAATTATAATTCTCACATAAAGACACAATCGCAGATATGCTTACAGATTAGTTCGTGCATTTACCCCTGTTCTCTCTTTTTACTTGTTGGTGCATTTACATTTCTCAGTTTAAAATATTATCAAAGGACAATTTAACCTCATAATGTGTCAATATAATTCATGGCTTATATTGGTGAATATGAAATTTTTGTGTGAAGGATATTTAAAAAACAATGTGATGTTTTATTTCAGTGCTATATATATATATATATATATATATATATATATATATATATATCTATATATATATATATATATATATATATATATAATCAGCTGTAAAGAGGTATTTTAAATTCTCTTTTTAAAATGTAAACAGATCCATAAGTGCTCCGATCTCCTCCTCAAAAGCTCCACAAGTGTAAAACGACTGATGTAATTAAAGAACAATACTACCACGATGTGATATTTCAGGCATCATCATCGTCATCACCATCTTGTTATGCCGTTATATAACACACATGGCTCATATTTTATTATTCCACTCTATTCTATAATCTGCCCTTGATAAAATGCAGTCTATCCCCTTTTAGTCTCTCTCATCAAAATTCCTCTTATGGTTTCTTCTGGTAGTCCTCGTCTTCGTAGTCCATTTGCTTCCCGTTTATGTGCCTGCTGTGTGATTCTCTCTTCGCTTCTCATCAGGACCTTATTTGTCTTTTGATTGTTAATACAAAAGTAGGTGCTTTATCAATATCATACCCCAAACAGGGAAAATCCACAGGTCACGTGACAGTCTAATTTTTCAGGTGGTGGTAGATAGGCTGTATGCAGTCGTGGGACTTAGGCTGCACTCTCTCGATGGACGTAGAAGGGTTGGGGGTTAGGGCTATTTCTCGGTGTTTTAGGGTCGTTAAAAGGATCAGAAAGCCAGGAACCTCAGTCTTACCCCCTCTAAAATGTTGGTCTGTCCTGTGACGTTATCTAGGGTAGGATAATAATAAAGAACCCAAAAGTATTTCAGCTAGACCAATCTTATTTTCAATTGCATCGATGTGTCGTTGCAAGACACTGTCATTCAACTTAAAAAAAGGCTTTGTGTAAGTTACAAGTAGATGCACCCCGACTTCGAAGGAAGCTCCGAATTAGTCGACTCTTACGACATGTTTTTAAGTAAGCAGTATGTCTATTCTTGTTTTGCCCACAATGGTGCCCCAAGTATATTCTGTTACACAATTAAATTTTGTTATACAGATATATTTTGTTATTCGAGTAGATTTAGTTATACAAGTAGATTTTGTTATAAAAGTAATTTTTGTTATACAGCTACATTTTTGTTATACAAGTAGATTTTGTTATACAAGTAGATTTCGTTTTACAGGTAGATTTTGCTATACAAGTAGATTTTGGTATTCAAGTAGATTTTATTATCCATGCAGATTTTACACAGACTCTAATGAACGCATACTGAGTTGATTGGTACAGAAGGAGTTACAACAAAAGATTCCATTTCCTAATTAACGGTATACTGTATTTTGGAGTGTTATAGCCAGAGAACAGTTACATCGTTAGCTATGGTTGCCTGCATACTAGTGACATTTGTTGAGCTGTTTCTACTTGTTGGTTCCACTTGCGATGCAGAGTTATTAATTGGTAAGTTTTATGTTTCTCACTATTTTATAAACTCACACATGATTTTGGAAATTGGGACGTAATAGGTCGCATGAACGTTTGTGTCAGAAATGATAGGCAGTACAGGTGTCACCAGGTGGTACTCATGCATGATTACAAACGCCATGTGTTAAGAAATCAACGAGGGATTATGTAACATTACCAATATAAGATAATCAGATCACTAGTTGAGTGTTTAGAGGATACAGTAATAGCTCATAGTGAAAAACTAGATTTAGAGTCAAACTGTAAGAGGTTTTATGTTTTAACAACGGATCAACATTATGGCATACCACGGATAGTAACCCATAAGTATTCCGTTCTACTTCTAACTCAAGTCTGCGTCCAAAATAGCTCACCGCAGTGCAAGGTCTCCGTAGCACCGGTGACTATCTTGAAATATTTTGGGTAGATTTTTAACTCTAAACTTTGCTCGGGCAGCACCGTTCGGCAACTTTTTTCAATTTTCAACTGCCAAGGGTAAACTATAGGAAAAAGAAAATTACTGGCAAAACCAGAAAGAAAGAAATATCAAAGTTTAAAATACATGCAAACAGCAATTTCTTAAGCAGGTTAACATATCTAACTATATAGGAACAGTCATAACATTTGATGCAAGATGCCTTGCAGAAATTAGAACAAGAATCCCCATGGCACAACTTGCCATTAGCAAGACGCAAAACGAGACTCACCAATAAGAGGATGTCAATTGCAGATATAACAAAACGTGTTAAATAGATCCTGTGTTATTATAGGATATCGTGAAGACCAGAAAGATCATCGGTAGAAAAGGCAGTCCTAGAGAAATGATAGTGGATGGCTTAAGACAGTGGCATGGAGAAATATCATCAGTAGAATTGATTTAGAACACAACAGACCAAAATCTGTCGAGATGCATGATAGCGCCTACGCCAGTTGGCATGGCACTTGATGATTATATGATTTTGAGAATGGACATTGAGCAGACTCGCTAAAATATATTTACTCGCGGTAAAGATCTTTTTTTTTTTTTTAAATTTCTATCAGAAGACTTCAAAGAACAACCTGGAGTAATTAAAAATAAAAATGGAGCAATCTTTATGGCAACAGATGCAAGTAGTAAACTGATTAAAAGAATTACTCACAGATAGTTGGTGTTTTACCTGTTATGAGAAGGATTCGAGAACTTAGTAACCACTCAAAGGATTAATGGAAAGAGAGCACGAGCAAGGCAATGAAATATATATATACCTGGATTGTCTGGCCACATGGATGGGGCAGACAAGAACAATGACCTGATTGGAGATTCTAGTCATGGTATGAGATGGCGAAACATGACAGCCTAGGTTTAAGGACAAGATACATGACTATGATGTTGATCAAACGTTGTGATTAAGAAAAATATTCATAAGTGGTTTGGAGTGGTTTGAACAACGGATCAATATCATGGCACAAAAATAGTAACCCAAAAGTGCTCCTTTCTACTTCTAACTCGAGTCCAAGTCCGAAGTTGCTCAGCGCAGCGCACGGATCCGTAGCACCGGCGAGGATTCTGAAATATTTTTGGTAGATTTTAACTGCAATTTTTTACCCGGGCAGAGCGTTAGGCTATTCTTTTCGATTTCCAAACGCCAAGAGATTTTTTTTTTAAACATGCGCAACAATACACCTGGGCGTCCGATCATACTATCACAGACCAGGGGAAATTACTAGAAGTCCACGTCAAAAAATCCCAATTTTCACTGGGGCCTGTACCCAGGACCACTAGCACTCGTGGCGGACACTATGTCTAGAGACCATGCCCCCCCCCCCCCAAAAAAAAAAAATAATAATTTATAAATGACAAAAATAATAATTGGCACCAAACTCGGCTAAAACCTTAATTAGTTCTGTTGCTCTCTAGAAACAGACGTGCGGATGATTTTCTGTTGACATGTATAGTTTTTGAATTGACGAGGTATTATTTAATTTAAAAAGGTGGAAGACACATGTTCACATCTAGTGAAGTTTTGAGCAAATAGTAAATAAGGTTAAGGAACCTTTTGAGGCTTTTCTGCTCGGAACGCTGAAGAAGAAGAAGATATAAAACGTTAGAAAGACATAACTGGATTTGAATTTGCGACACACACACACACACACACACACACACACACACACACACACACATACACACATACATGCGCGAATGTGCGCGCGTGCTGATCTCAACGTGGTACCTTAATTGACATAATCTGAATAAACATACTTTTTTAGCATAAATGTAGGTTTTGATGAATGCAAAAATGTCTTCCATGTTAATTTCAAGCAAAAAGGTATTGGATTCAAATGTGCATTGTTGGATTCTTTTCAAGCTGACATTGGCTTTCAGGTGATCTAGTCTTAAAAGAGTAGAAGGTAAAGTTCTGAGAAGCAAAAGCGGCCGGCGTCATGTTGACCAGATCACTCCCGGTGACCAATTTGTCTATTTAAAAAAAAAATGAGATTAGAATCGCCCGTCCGCTGCATCACTAATGTAAAAAAAAAGGGTTCTTTACCTTTACGACTTACTGCTTGTCTGCACTACAAGTACACATTTCACTGAATATGTCTATAACCAAGGATTCAGGCGTGCGAGATAACAAACTGGCTGGTAGCTTAGCTGCTGCTGCTCCCCCAGGCGTTGCGCTGCTTCACCATACAGCGGACGTGGTAAAGGCTTGCTGGGATCAGATGGACAGTACAGAAGAACAGACTGGGAATCCACACACTGACAGACGATTTCAACGGGGGAGAGTGAGATTCTGGAAGATATTCAGCGTTGAGAAGAAAACACAGAACGGTTAATCAGGCTGCAGCTGTTTCTGTTTGCATGTCGACTCTTCGTTACCTATTAAAGTCGTCCCCATGTGGGATGCATTTTTGTGTGTATTATTTGAAGCACCACCCTGGCTTCTGCCAGGGACCCTGAATATAGATGGGCCATAAATATGGTCTAGCCATAGATATGGCATAACCACTGAAAGGGGTTTCTGGGACCTCTGCAAGGGTGATCCTCATCCGCATGGTGGCACTTTGTGTTACCGGGTGTTTATCGCTTGCTAGATATCCTAGTGGGGTACAACTATCTACCTACCTTCGTTGCCTTTTGAAGAAGGGGGCGAAGCACTTGCAGAAATGTCTAGACTCCAGTGATTTCAGTTCTTGATTCAATCATTCAATAAATTATTCTGTAATCGTCTCTCAGTTCTGATAGAACCGTCAAGAGAATTCATTTCCTGGCAAAATCGAGCAACAGAAACCATAGGAAAGTTACCAACAAGCAAGACTCTGGGCATCAACAGTGATGAGCATTCCCGCGTTTCTGCATCGTGGACTGCAGTTAAAGAGTCTGAGATTCGGCACTTCTACAATAAATGTAAGTCTGGTATTTCATGGTCATCAGTTCGAATTGTTACAGAAGCAGATTTGATTTTCTTCCAAATTACCAGTGATCCCAAAGATCGACCCAGCCGAAGATAGGTATCATGTTCAGTGAAGTCTCTTTCTCCTCCTCCTCACTCCCCGTTTTCAGCGTTCATCGACTTTAAACTCTGGCAGAAAGTTTTGGCTGTTCGTCCATTTTTAAACTTTGGTCTTGTTCCAGAACCTGAGTTTTGCGTGCATACCAGTTTTACAGATCTAGTCTACTTTTATGCTGACTGCTGATACGCGACTCCCGGTCAGAAGCACTCAGAGTTTGAAGAAATCACCCTTTATTAGTCGATTTTTACGTCATGCTCGATAAGTGGTCTATTCTTTTTCCCAACAATGGGGCCCCGGAGTCAACAAGGAGAGTCCTGGCTAGTAAAGTAATACCACATCACCATCCGAGTGCCAACTGGTCAGTAAGAATTGAAGTCATATACCCGATTGGCCAGTGGCAGGAGAAAGGTTCCTTAATAATTTTCATTGCTCTTTTATATATCAACTGGTAAGTTTTATTTTAACAGAAATGGTTGCCAGGTTGTATGATTGATTGGTTGGTTAGGTTTGTTGTTGCTGGGGTTGGTTAGTTTTGTTGTTGCTGGTTAGTTGAATAGCAGGCTGGTGTGCGAGGTAATGAGCAGCCTGACTGCTCTGCTTTAGGCGGCCCGTGTTTTATGCTAAGGCTGACGTGGTGAAGACTTGGATCAAGTGGGCACAGAATACCATATCCTGCAGCTAAATGGATTCAGCGGGGAGTAGAGCTCCCGGAGAAAATTTTTTTATCCAAACGTGAACAAGACTAGTTTTAAACTTTCGGATGGTTTCATAACTTTTCGATATAACTTTAATCGAGCTGCAAATGACACCATTAGTATATAATTTTGCTTTGTCTGGTAATAAAGACTACAGTTAACTCCCCACTAAAACCATTAAGAGAGCCGCGGTGTTGCAGTGCCTAGATTCAAGCCTGCCGGCGCAAAATTCTTGAGTTTCAATGGGCATAGATGTTAACAAAACAAAATAGTATCTTTGTCTCTAAGGTCTACTAAGCCTGACTATTTCTATCCCCAGCAACGCATCATTTGTGTTAGTTACTGCTCATTATCACAAAGCAATACAATGCTCCTTATTGATCCTCTACTATGAACATAGCAGATACATTTTGGTTAGACATTCCAACATGCAGCATTGCGAACTTGCCACTTTAGAATTCATAAATTGACGTCTTTTACGTTGTAGTTAAAGACCATCTGCTACAAAATCTTCTGGCACTGAAAGAATTTAAATGGGCACCAGGTAATATCCTGGAATGTAAAGGCGGTCAGTGTGATATCGACTACATCCCCAACCAGGTCCTGACTGGTCTTTAAACATATTGGTATAGAGTCACTAAAGAAAAACCAAAATTCAAAGCAAAGTCAAAACCATTAACTTTACTGTGTACATTTAATATGATCAGTCAACACACACGTTATTCCAGTTTTAACATTTGCCAAAGAAAGACATGAAACGAAAATTAAATGCATTTATAAACAAATTCTTGTGGAAAATACTGAACACACAATGGGGTCAATTCAAGAAGAGTAAAAAAATAAACAAAATAGAGAAATGTATGGGCAACCACTGGTAACAACAGTTATAAGACAAAGAATATACTGGACCCATCATTACAGAAAACGGGCAGAGAATAAACCACAAAACAGTCATAGAAATGGTAAATAAAGGGACTGAGGAAGCGAGGATGCCCAAAAGCAAACCCTTAAATGAAAGTTTATGAAAGAGGCCAATGGGGTGGACTGGACTGAAGCTATGACATTGAACTGATTATATAGGATACAACGGAAAAAAGGAATAGGCTGCATGCCCTATATGACATACGAGATGGTACAACAGGACAAGGGTAATGAGTAATGCTGATCTTCACCCATATTGCATTTCACAAGCGTTTTTTTTTACAGTCTACGCAACGTCAAACCCCTACACCGTCTTTGTAGACCTGAGAAAAGAAGCTTGTCCTCTAGATATGTTTCCTCGTCGGCTGCTAGGGTACATTAAGATGTCCATAAACCATTGTCAAGACTTGGGTGATGCTACAGCAGCAGCAGCAACTACAGTGAACACCTGGACTTTTGACCTGATGTCGTTCATGACAGAATTCTTGACATCTGTCGCACAACCCGCTGCAACAGAACGTATGGAAAGTTCGTTTGCTTTATTCTTTGACGAATCTGGAGAAGGTAATGTTTACTAAGTGTTAAATTTTACTTGTGTGTTGTATCCCTTATTTATCTATCATTGTTGTTTTATTGTGCCATTTTTTGGATTTCTCGATTTCCTCTGCTGCTATCATGTTTAGTGATTAAATTTTGATCCTCTTCATTTCAGAGAAAACCGTTCGGGTGAGAAGGAGAACGAACGAACGAACGAACGAACGAACGAGAGAGAGAGAGAGAGAGAGAGAGAGAGAGAGAGAGAGAGAGAGAGAGAGAGAGAGAGAGAGGGCGAGAGAAAGACAGAGCTAGAAACGGAGAATGAGAGAGAGAGAGAGAGAGAGAGAGAGAGAGATAGAGAGAGAGAGAGAGAGAGAGATCTTAAACAGCTAGCTAAGAATAATTAAATACATGTTAAGTAATTATTGCTTTCAGATGACAAAGAGATGTAAAGATTATGATTGCCAATGCCTTCTACAGACAATGTGCCCTCATTAGCAGAAAACACTGTAAATACTGAGCATTTCACACCTCAGTAAAAGTATTTGCTATGATCCATTTTTTTCCCACATCTTTTGTCTTCCGTCTCGTAATGGAGGTTTGACTCACAAACACTTCTTCTCAAAGTCCATGCCATGGGGCGTTGGTAGTCATGTCTATCCTCAACTTTCTGTCTCGTGTACTTTCATTCAACTCTGACACAGATGATCCTCCATGCCATGATGTCAAACTGTCCAGCATCTTTTCTCTCGGTCTCCTTCTGCCTCTCCCTCCTTCCCTTTCCAGCTTTTCTACTGTCACGATGTATTCCAGTTTTCTCACAAACACTAAATAAAGCATAAAATAAAGTTTGCTGCGTGTCCATTTAAATGACGTTGCAGAACTAAACCGGATACTGTTGTTGTTACTGATGTTTATTGTTTCACCATCACTTTTCAGTAGTATGCAATGGTACTGAACGGTCGGCTATTGATACCACAGTTGACATCAACGCAAAGTGGTCGGCTGAGAACTCCCACGCAGCTGTCATCTAACACGGTACTACGGAATTACGAAACGGGTTAGCAACGCTTTAGCCACAGACTCTGGCAAATAATATAATAAGAACTTACAGCAGGAGCCTACCGATGATCAGTAGGTGGGTCCCCTTTGAACAATTGTTTCGGCCCCCATTATCCACCCTAGACGATCTCAAAGGGTGGGCAGGCCTGGGTTCATGACTCCCAGACTTCAGACTTCTTCCGCAGCGAGTATTGGACAAGACGAAATGATGGTTTTGCAAAGGGTGCTCAGGCAATGGTGTTATATATATCGTCGCTGCGGTAGCAAATTATGTGCCTACCTGTACGACCAGGGTGACAAATGGACGGCTGGTTCATCGGGCAGACGTTTATAGAACAGACTTTGGCTGTTGGCAGATTAACAGTGGTAGACGTTGATCGGACACTTTGGCTTTTGGGATGTAAAGTTATTTTCCACTAAGGGCCCAGACCAGACAACAGAGGCTGATTTTAGAAGAGGCTGTTTTCATTTAATCCAGTGACTCTCAACCTTCATAATGCCGTGACTATTTAATACACTTCCTCTTGTTGTGGTGACCTATAAACCATAAAATTAGTTTGCTTGCTACTTCACAACTTCAGTGAATATCTGTTTTCAGATAAGTCTTCGGGTACCCGTGTGAAAGGGTCGTTTGACCCACACAAAGGTCGCAACCCGTAGGTTGAGAACCGCTGATTTGATGTACTGTACACTCCAGCCAGTTCCAACATTATCTTTACAGACCATTTCCTTCTACCGAGCAGAAAGGGAACCAAAAAGCTGACGTTTGAGATTAGCCTGCCGCTAATAAATTGCAATGATTCTGATCAGGTGACCAACCTGGCAGCAAAGACCAATGACAAAGATGTGGTAGTGATCGCTACTGCACAATGTATTTACGAACTGTTGCTAGCGGTGAGTTGTCTGTCTACATACTCAACTGTCTAACTGTATGCACGCCTCTTTGTTTAAGTATTTACCTGTTTAGCTGCTCTTGTACCTAGCCACCCACTTGTTTACATACTCAACTATCTAAGTGTATGCACGCCTCTTTGTTTAAGTATTTACCTGTTTAGCTGCTCTTGTACCTAGCCACCCACTTGTTTACATACTCAACTATCTAAGTGTATGCACACCTCTTTATTTGCTTAAGTATTTACCTGTTTAGCTGCATTTGTACCTAGCCACCCACTTGTCTACATACTCAACTATCTAACTATGCACGCCTCTTTATTTGCTTAAGTATTTACCTGTTTAGCTGCATTTGTACCTAGCCACCCACTTGTCTACATACTCAACTATCTAACTATGCACGCCTCTTTATTTGCTTAAGTACTTACCTGACTAGCTGCTCTTGTACCTAGCCATCCCCCCCCCCCCCAATGTCTACATACTCAGCTTTATACCTACCTTTCAGCCCGTCTGGGTTCAGGGGTTCTATTGAAGGGAAAACAGGAATAGACCCTAAGTCGCCTCCAATCCCCTCCCTCCCCAACCAGCATGTCGCAAGAGTCGACAAATTGGGGGCAACCTTTAAAGTCGGAGTGCAGATGCCCAAGAGGCAAGCTACCAAAAGTCTGCATACACAATAGAGGGATTTGTAAAATGAATGTGCGCACAAGACTAAGGTTCTGAAACTAAACTAAAGTCTCAACATGCACGAACAACCGGAACTTTCCGCTGGCGCATACAGCCGATGAACACGGAACAAGTGTATGAGTGTTTCCCTATTTTGTATGTGTGGCATTTTGTTTCTTTGTCTATTTAAATGTGTTCCACTTGTCTGTTTGCTAGCTTGTATACAAATACAGAAATTGACAAAAAGTGAATCTATGTGTGTTTATGTATATAAACATGTACACACAAAACACACACACACACACACACACACACACACGCGCGCGCGCACACATGCCTTCTCCCTTACCTACGATCTATGCTACTTACGACAATCCACACTTAACGACTAAAAAAAATAGAGAATAACGAAAATAACAACATACGTAGGGTCAAAAATAGATTACCAGAAATAACACAATAGAGTGCACATTATGTCCTTTTCATATTATGGGCAATAACTATACGTACTAACAAGGCATTTCTGTGGTTAATGTACGATTTATATAACCCGTTTGAATGAAAATGGCGAGGAAGAATAAAAGTTAGTTGCGTATCCTTTACAGGACGTTGCAGAACCAACCCTAACAGCCCCTGGCTGTTGTGTGGTTTCTCTAGGCAAGTTACATCCAGTAGTTTGCCATTGCTTTCTGAGGTCGGCTTTCTTGATACCACTGTCGAAACCAACGCAAGGCGCATTTCCCGCAGCTGAGATCGAACCTGGCATCCCGGCATTACGAAGCGAAGCGTTCGCATCGACTTAGCCACAGAGCCGATCGAGGAAGAATATAAATTCGAATTACCACCAGTTCGACGATCTGTTGCTCGGAATTGAACTAACGTGTCTCTGTGTCTTCTCTCTCTCTCTCTCTCTCTCTCTCTCTCTCTCTCTCTCTCTCTATATATATATATATATATATATATATATATATATATATATATCTCTCTCTCTCTCTCTCTCTCTCTCTCTCTCTCTCTCTCTCTCTCTATATATATATATATATATATATATATATATATATATATATATATATATACACACACACTCACACACATACATACATACATATAGGTGTTTGCCAATGTATAATAACCTTATCAGGCTAAAAAATTTTTTTTATCCACATATGACTACAGCCTAGACCAGACTACTGGAGAAGTTTTTGTTGTTCTAATAAATGATCCTTAAAAGTTGAAATGGATATTTAAAATGTCCCCTGTTGATCTGTCATCAAGGAAAAGACACTTAACGAGGTAATCAAACCTCCAGAAAGATATTCAGATGGGAAAAACAGACATGCATAATTTGTCTGTTTTGTCTGTCTGTGTCTGTCACCACCCACTAACCCCATTGCGAGATTATTCACACGTTTCAAAAGAAATGCTTAAGATATAAGAAAGAGAAAGACAACGAGACAAGATTCTTGACAGTCTTGTTGCACGGCATGGAGGTGTGTCGGCACACAAACTGATACATGCTGCAGGAGATCGTGGTTTATGGAGAGGAATGATCGCCCACGCCAGTCGGCAAGGCACCTGATGGTGATGATAAGAAATAAAACCACAGTTAGTTGCATCTCCTTTACAGGTCGTTGCAGAACCAACCCCAGCATTTTTTGGTTGTTGTCGTTTTTCACCACCAGTAGTTTGCCTCGCTTTCTGGATGATCGGCTTCTCGATATCGCTGTCGAAATTAAAACGTAAAGTCCTCAGCTGGGATCCAACCCGGAACCCCGGCATTACGAAGCGCGTTCACAAGACCTAAGCCACAGAAGTCAAATCACAGCGATTATAATAGATCTATACACATGTTTGTTGCTGTTGTCAAAACAGACTTCAAAACTGCATCTTCCACCGACTCGCTTCCGTTGGCTGCTGTACGCAACTGATGCTAGCGACACTTTCAGTTGGAGCGGAGTGGGTCGTTTCTTTGATTCCATTTCTCCAATTCTTCTCACAGAACGAGGAGTGCCAGAGGTAAGATTTGTTGAGTTAATATGGCGGCCAGGGGTAAGATTTGTTTAGATAAAATGGCGGCTAGGGATAAGATTTGTTGAGATAATATGGCGGCTAGGGATAAGATTTGGTGACATTATAAGGCGGCCAGGGGAGAGATTTGTTGTGCTTATCTCGGAGGTAAATGTTGTTTATCTAGTGTACTTAACATTATTTCAAGATGTGATGTTATCGTACACATTTTCTTCTTCTCTGCTATACTAGAGCTTAATTGTCACTACTGCAGATAATACCCGCCTCTATTCTTGACCATGATCGTCTTTCTCTGTAAAGCTAGTGACTCCAGATGGGCCTGAGTCTGCCTGTAGATTATCCGCTCACCGTTTCATTGGACTGCCTCTTATTTATCTACTCCATTTCAACTCATCGCACACACATAACTGATTAATTAATGAAAATTAACTTAGAAGCTGTTGTCAGGAACATTGTATAGATGAAAAGCTTCATGAATTTATCTTGAAAGCAGTGAACTCGCAATGAGAACTAATTACCAGCATCAAAAAGTCTATATTCTGCTCCGCAACGTCATGGAAAGTGGAAGCTGGCGTAGATTGTGACTAAGACTAGGTTAAACAGAGAGAGAGAGAGAGAGAGAGAGAGAGAGAGAGAGAGAGAGAGAGAGAGAGAGAGAGAGAGAGAGAGAGAGAGAAAGAGAGAGAAAGAGAGAGAGAGAGAGAGAGAGAGAGAGAGAGTTCCAGAGGGAGACGAAAAGAGGAGATGTTGGACAGTTTGGCCAAGTAGCAAAGAAGAATATCTTTAGACAACAGTGACTTACACGACACGTGACAGAAAGCTGTGAGCAGATGCTATTACCATCATCTCGTCATCATCATCAGTTAGGCTCACGGCCTAATCTTTCCTTACATTCTGTCAATGGCAATTTTTTTTTCAGTATCACTAATGGAAACCTTGCAGTCCCTTTTGTATCTCTCACTAACGTTCACCTAAGGCTCTCATTTGGACGTCTTTACTTCTCATTTCCTTTGTTGTCCATTCAAGTGCCTGTTTGGTAAATCATTATTATATTTTCTTCAGGTTGTGCTCAATATGTATCTAACTTCTGTATTTTATAACCGCATATACTCCTAATTCTTCGCATTTCTTGAATTTATCTTGTTTAACGTCCATCGATTTCATCATACTTTTTTTTTGTCGAGTGCCTAAGGAGATTGGTTTTGTTGATTCAACAGGTTAAATGTAGTGTATATTTCCTTATCTTGAAGTCCCTCATTCATTCAGTTAATCAGTCTAGATCAGAGGTTCTCAAACTGCAGGTCCTTTTTTTTTTACACGAGTCGCTTAAGACCATCGAAAAACACATATTCATTGAAGTTATAAAGAAAAATAATAGTTTGAGGATCGCCGCAACATAAAGAAAATGTATTAAAGGGTCGCTGCATTAGGAAGGTTGGGAACCACTGGTCTAGATACTAGTGCTAAAGTTATCTGGACATATAGTCCGTCACTGTTTATTACCTGTATTCCTAGCATCTCTGTTCAGTTCAGCACTAGTGTATTCCCCAGCGACCTTAGCAGGGACTATCGTTCACATTTTGTACTATGTTAACCTTGTTGAGCAAAACTGTACTTTGGTACCACAGACGATATTTTGGTATGGTTTAAAAATCTTTTTTATTTTGAATTGTAGTCCTATGATTATATCCAAAACAATATTCTCGCGTATCACATGCTTTTATACTAAATTTGGAGTTGAAAAGTATTTCTGGATCCTCACCGGTGTAACGGAGTGTGTGATTCTTCAAACTCATACTTGAGTTAGAAGTAGAACAAAGCGCTTATGGCTTACACCCGTGTACCATAATGTTGATCCATTGAATAAACATAAACACATACTTAAAAGAGATAAGACATTCAGACTGCATTGCTGCATTGCTGTATTGCTGTTCTGATGGAATGTTTAAATATACTTCAGCCGAGAAAATAAAGGCTCGGCCATAATGCTCTTGAAAATGTATCTGGTGCTCCCTCTGTTTGTAATCCCTTGAACAAGTGCTTAGTGCGCCTAATGGGTAATCCTGCGCTGGAGAAGGATCATAACTGTTTTACTTTAATCACAGAATCGTCCAGTTTTCTCATGTTCAAAACTCTTGGATTTCACAACCGAGGCAGCAGCGAGCTTCTTGTTGGATGTACAGAACAACACAACCAATCATGATTGTGCTCTTGACTGCACATCAGATTGCTCCTCATGTCAGCGACTTTTCAAAGACCACTTAGACACGGTAAGACACTATTATAGTATTGAACGTTTTATTTTATCCTTCTGTTTTAATTAAATGCTTTTGTTATATTATAAATTAATAAACAAGCCGAATAATATCTTGAGGCTTCGAAGATGTGGTTTTACAGAAGAATCCTCGGAATTCCTCGGACAGCTAAAAAGAGTAACCCAGATGTTGTGAAAGATGTTGGTGCTCGAAAGACAACTTGTCACAAACATCAGAAAGAGACAGTCATCATTTTTTGGTCATGCTTTGGGAAGAAGGAAAAGGAAACATGTTGTAACCACTGGAAAGATTTGTGAAAAGAGAGACAGAGGAAGACAGCGCGAAAATGTCTTTGACAGCCTTTTGTCATGGTATGGAGGGGCGTGAACACACAAACTGATACAAAAAATTTGCAGATCGCAGATTGTGGAAAGGTTATGATTATCCACGCCAGCCGGCAAGGCTGATGAGGATATTATCAAAATGGTTACTGTACATTGTGCATTCACAAGCGTGCTCAGTCCTCTGGTGCAGCATCTACCCCGTGGTACCTCTACTGCTTGATCCCATGAAAAGATGGTTAGGATGTATCCTATCTTGACCTCAAAGACAACATCGACGTAACATTTTAATTACTTATATTTATCACCTTCTAAGCAACGTTGTACATGATCTGAGCATCTGAAACAATTAGCTCATATAACAGCATCCTGTCTTAAAAACTGAGGTATTCTAAACGCCACGATGGCCTTGAAAGAGCGGTGATGGAGGGTACAGTTATCAGGAAACTAGGCAGAGGCAAATCTCCGCAATCGCGGAGACAAGACATTGATAAGGCATTGGCTATGAGAGCCCATAGGGCTTGAAAATTAGCTAAAGGGCAAAAGGGACGTTTAAGTATGCCGTGACGAGAGCTATGTTCTGTAAGCGACCTGTTCATTGAGGACGATTAAGCATGATTTAAAAAAATAAGTCGATCGGCTTCTAGATCATTCTAGCCAAATTCAAAAGCTCAAACAATGTTATATGTAGTAAAAGTATCCGTCATTATATCACATTTATCACCTATCCAGTTGAAAAAAAAAAAAAAAACAATAGTTGCGTATCCTTTACAGAACGCATTTTTTGCTTGTTATGGTTTCTCTAGGCAAATGTTCACGTTCAGTAGTTTGTCATTGCTTACTTAACGGTCATCTCTTGGTACCACTGTCGAAACCAACGCAAGACAAATCGTCCACAGCTGGGATCGAACCCGGTACGTCGGCATTACGAAGCACGTTCGCAATGACTAAGCCACAGACGCTGACACCTATCAAGTACCGATTGATACATTAATACACACGTCTGGCATTTTGTGTCTCATCTTTATCTACCCCCCCCCCCCCCCCCCCCCCATTGCTCAACGAACTGTAATCTACATGTTACCCTGTAGCCGATAAGGATGTCCAAATAAAAACTTCTTTTCAAGTTGTAAGGGATATCCGGGAGTCGCCATGTTCACTTGCTATCTAGATTTACATTTGTGTAATCACATGCAGCAGCCTGCGATGGAAAATACTAGATCACAAGAGATGCCTAGTATGTCTAAACGTATACTCGCTGGGTTATGTGGTTACTAACGCACAGTTAACATTTTCAGTTCTAAACAACGTGTGATGTGTGATAAGCTCGTTCGTGAATCCCACCCAACATGTAATTTGTTCTCGCACTTTTTACATTTGGCCAGAGCATACTATAAAAATCTGGTTTCCACAGAAATTACAGTTTAAAAAAATAATACACTCATTACTTATCCTATTGGTTATTTATACAGAGAGAAAGAAAAACAGCCCAAATCAGGATAGACTCCCTCAGTCGATATTATATGGGACTATCTCAGTATACATTTTTCTAGGTTTCCACCTGCTTCTTTATAATCCTTTTTTTCATGTTGTACATTCTCGCTGCCTGCATTGTTAGATTTATTATCGTTAGGGGCCGCACCACTGAAATCTTTGTTTCTCAATGATTTTCAAAATAGCCTTTTGTTTGGATGTTTCAATCCAAACCACACACACACACACACACACACACACACACGCACGCACGCACGCACGCACGCACGCACGCACGCACGCACGCACACGCACACACACACACACACACACGCACGCACGCACGCACGCGCACGCGCGCGCGCGCATGCACGCACGCACGCACGCACACACACGCACGCACGCACGCACACACACACACACACCGGGAAGGAAAGAAAAATGTCCATTACCGGTTGTCAGAGGAAGAAAATAAAAATGGCTTGGTCTTGTTTGCAGAATGCCTTGTGACATATTGGAACGGACAAGTCTTTTATGTGTGTGTGTGTGTGTGTGTGTGTGTGTGTGTGTGAATGTATGTGATTGTGTGTTTTTGAGTGTGTGAATGGTTTGTCCCGTCCAGGATTTCATCATGTAGGACTTGCACCACAAGGACGAGAATCGAACATGTACAAATCCCAGAAACTCCCATTGAACCATGTGTTTTATTGGGGACCTATATGGTTACAGAGTAACCTGAAGCGCAGATCGGGCGGATATTTGTGGCTCCCCGGTGAAAGGCAGATGGAAAAGCCCCAAGAGACGTGAAAGACCTTGGAAACCTAGAAAAGTTCAGTAGAAATTGAAAAATATGAATGTTAAATGACAGAAAGAGAGAGAGAGAGAGAGAGAGAGAGAGAGAGAGAGAGAGAGAGAGAGAGAGAGAGAGAGAGAGAGAGAGAGAGAGAGAGAGAGAGGGAGAGAGAGAGAGAGAGAGAGAGAGAGAGAGAGAGAAGCAGCATCGCTGCAGCAATGCAGTTCACTTGTGAAAGCATTATGTCTTAACAGTGACATAAAGAGAATATAGATACGATAGACAGGTAACGGTAATCAGAGTCTATTGGGGCATTGGGAGGGGGGGGGGAATGAGTGTCTCGAGGTATGACATCCGCCTCAAATGTTGGAGGTCCCGAGTTCAAGCCCCTGTAAAGGCTGGGATTTGTTCACGTTGACGCCTGGTAATTAAGTAAGATCAGACGCCCGAGTGTAGTGCTGTGAAAAAAATACATTGGCAGTTTGAAATCGAAAAAGAATAACCTAACGGCGCTGCCCGGACAACATTTGGAGTTAAAAATCTACCCAGAGTATTTCAAAATTCTCGCCGGTGCATCGGAGTTCATGCACTGCACTGAGATTCTTCAGACTCAGATTTGAAGAACGGAGCACTTAATGGTTACACCTGTGTGCCACGATGTTGATCCGTCGAATAAACATAAACATAAACATAATCATAAGTGTTACACGTAAAGATGAGCATGGGTTGTTCCTGCATTATAAATAATTACATATTTGTTCTCAGATACCCGGTCAGATGTTTGAGGTGTTTACTGTTTACATTAAGTCTGAAAAACGGAAGATAGTGTTTGATATGCACAGACTTACATTTCAAGGCAAAATATACGTGAGTATATAGTCTGATAAGCGCAGCCGGCGGCATAATAATGAATACTGAGCTTACGTGTGGGGGGGGGGGGGGGAGACCTAGGTTCAGATCCTCGGTAAAGTCATGCATTTTTTGTTTTCTATTCGCGAGGCAAAAGTAAAATCCTGATCTGTACGATCCGTGACGACTGCACCGGCCAAAGGGTTATAAATCCTTAGGTACAAAAAATAAAAATAAAAACTTATTATTTAGTTATCTATTTCCGTTATCTTACTATGTTTATCGTTTGACTCTATATTTGATGAGGCGGTTAACATAATGGCTAGAAACCTGCTTGGTGGCTAGAAGGTCTTCACTGCAAATCTGCAACAAAGCATATTTTCCTCTTCAAAACTGGCCTTGGTTCTTGGGTGGACCAAGTTTAAAATAGATACCAGGAAATTTCCTGGGAGATAAAGGTGACTGCTGTGATGTTGGTCACGTTAACCACTGAAGGACGATTGGTCTATAACGTGTCCTTTACTTTTTTTTTTTAACCTACCCTTTTAACCTTCTATTCTATAGTCCTGCCTACGTGGTTGTCTAACTTTACGTGCTCCTGATCGCCCAACTAGATAATTTATTGATCGCCTACCCGAGTGTCCATCTAGTTTAGTGTTTCTCAACCTTCCTAAAGCCGCAATCCTTTAATCAAGTTCCTTATGTTGTGGCGAACCCCACCATACAACTATTTTCGGTGCTACTTCATAACTTCAATCAATATGTTTTCCGATTGTCTTAGGCGACCCTTGTAAAAGCGTCGTTCGACCCACAAAGGGGTAGCGATCGGCAGGTTAAGAACCGCTAATCTAGGTAAATACCTGACTGTAACTATAAATTCACTTGCTAAAATGTCTAAGTATATGTCTAAATGATTGCTAATCATATGTCTGTATGACTAACTATATGACTACTAGACTGACTGTCTTCATGCTTGTGCATTAGTCCAGTGACACATACAAGTCACCGTCTAAATATTTTTCTACATTACCTAAATTTGACTACCTGACCATACAAATTTGCCTACCTGACTCAAATTTGACTATCTGACTTCAAATTTGACCACCTGACTATACAAATTTGACTGACTATACAAATTTGACTATACAAATTTGACTACCTGACTTTACAAATTTGACTACCTGACTATACAAATTTGACTACCTGACCTTTCAAACCTGCCTACCTGACTATCCCTATTTGCCTACCTGATTGGCCAAACGTGCGTACCACACTGTCTATCTTCATACCAGCCCAAGTGTGTGCAGATTTACAAGACTGTTTAACTACTGTATTTCCCCAAGTATAAGACAATCCTCGATTTTGGGACAGCAAATTTGGAGAAAAAACATTAATTAATTTATAATAGAATTTTACAAACTTATTGAACTTACGCTATCTCATCCTTATGATAATAGCGATGTAGCTTGTCTGTATCTGATAACCAGTCACTATCTTTATATATTGCCTAATCCTCATTTCTATCTGTAAGTAGAGGATCCATTGCTGCACCTTCAGGTTTATTGGACATACAATGTGTGTAGCCACTCAAAGTTGGGTCAACCTAGAAGCCAAGGTCATTTTTTGTAAATGTCCGGCGCCGCTAGGACTCGAACTCATGACTTTTCGATCCGCAGGCGAGCATACAGCCGCTACTCCACGGTGGTTCAGTTTGTAGCATTTTAATTTGTTTCAGATTTTAGCCAAGTTAATCGGCATTCTCAAATGGGATATTTTCTAACAAATCGTTTGGTAAAATTCTACTACTGTTGTATATGATTGGTTTTTTTTTTAGAATCTATATTTTTTGGGGAAAAAATAAGTATCTAATATTTTGGGGAAAACCCCGTTTGAGTTTCGGGGCCCCATTGTTGAGAAAACAAGAATAGGCATACCAGCTCCCCAACAAGCATGTCCTAAAAGTCTACTAATTAGGGGATTCCTTCGAAGTCGGAATGCATCTGCTGAGCGGCAAGGAACAACCAACTGCTCACAGGTCATCATTACCAAGTGCCTTGCCAGCTGGCATAGGCGTTCATGCATCGCCACAGATCTCGGTCTTTGGTGTTCTTGATCAATTCTACTGATTACATACCTTCAATCCACTGTCTTAAACCATCCACCATAATTTCTCTTGGTCTGCCTCTGCCTCTTCTAACAGTGATCTCTCCAATCGTCACAATATTTTCCAGTGCTCTTTTTTTCACTGTATGACCAAATAACTTGGTTTGTCTCCTCATTGTTGTAAATAATATTCTACTTTTATTAGACATTTCCACGCATTCAATGTTGGGTTTTCCTGCAGTACAATGTATCTTCCTAATTTGTTTGCTCACATTGCAAGATTCACTACCATACAACAGAACAGGCTCGATAAAACACACAGATAAGTCAGTAAAATGAATGTACACGCAAAACTCAGACTCTTTCACAAAGCCAAAGTCCAGGTATACAAACAAACAGGCCTCTTCCTCAGAACATACAGCCGGTGGAGAAAGAAGAAGAAGAAGCAGTCTGGAGAAATACGGTAAATTTTGTCTGACTGAACGAAGACACCTTGTGTATCTTGAAAATAGTTATGCACAAAAACATTTATTAACCACTTCAGAAAAAGAGAAGAAACTTTCTATGTGCTCATAAGGGAAAAACTAAGGTGCGCCCTTACAGCAGGAAAGGTAAACGTCAAGAAAGGCAGAGGGAGTTCAGTAAAGAAGACGTTGAACGTTTCTGGAATTACCGCATAGTAGAATATCTGTGTGTATGTATGTCATTACACAAGAGAGAAGGCTAAAGATACACATGATAATTAAAGTCGTATAAGTCGATTATACGTTTTTGTTTTTTGTTTTGTTGTTGTTGTATGAAAATGATTACTATTATAGTTTTGTTTTATTACCATGATCTGTACTAATATTTTTCTCATGCCTAATTAGGTAGGTAACTGGTCAGAAGAAACTGGGATCGTAGCAGATGAACCTTTGTACGACCCGAGCTTCATAGACTCGCGTCTTTCTGTGGTTGTGATCGTGGTAAGTCTTCAAAGAGAAGCGAAGATTCACTGTAGTAGGCTGGTCATAAATGGCAGTTATAGGGTTCAGATTATACAGTAAATGTTACAAACAAGCATAATGCTTTACCTGAGCTTGCCAGACTACCAACAAATGCATATCTTTTCTCCTGGGTATGTCGGTGTGTTGGGAAATGAACCGGTGGAAATACTGGCTTGCTC
>CAJHNH020005024.1:55000-85000 GCA_905116865.2 Candidula unifasciata | reverse complement strand
TTGTGGGTTCGTTTCACGGTTGCCTTATTCAGTTCGCGAGTGAAGTTCGTGCTCTGTGCGATGCTCTCGGCAGGCGGCCAGCAGTTCTGCTAAGAGAGACCGACTCATATGAGATAAAACCTGGTGCAATGAAGACAATCCTCTCAACTTTAACCTTCAACCTTTTAACTTTCTGGTCCTGGGTTTGCCTAAGGAATCGTCACTTCTTGCACGTGACTGCGTAACATTACACCCCTTGGAGAACGAACAGGAGCGAGCAACTCACAGATCCAAGACCTCGACGACCACACAAATATGTACATTCTTTTTTCATCAACTTTCCTGTCACAGAAATCACCTCGCCACAAGGAATGGATTTTCTGTAATTCACTTTCGAAAACCAGGAACGGCTCTTTTGTGAATTCTTTCTTATAAAGGTAGAATGGATATGTATAAACACAATGACGGTCTGTACAGACACGTGGAATTTTCAAATGAATACACACATTCCAATAATTCTATATGCAGTACCGATTGAGGATTATTACGCCCCTATAAAGTAAATAAAATAAAGACTTTTTTTTTACACCTTAGACGCGTCGGGCATATGGGAAGAGCATCCATATTTTTTACAAACCATCGGCACTAGGTGGGTAATGTGGTCACCATTATGCCGGCCGGCCGTCTTTACTTCCCCAGGACATCCATCCTGGTACCCATTTTATGCTCGGTCGACCTGCGACCCCCCCCCGCCCCCCCCGCCCCCCCCATACCAAGATAAAAATCCACGCAGTCATCAGTGGGTTTCGATCGCGGTACGTTGGAATTTCGAGTGGGACTCGCAACGCCTTGGCAACGGACGCCCCTCTGCAGGGTGACGAAACTGTCAAACTAATCATAAAGTCAATAGAAATATTGACTCCAAAATAAAATAAAATTGTTTTCCGTTCCTAGAAATTTGCCGACCTCAAAAAGGTGTTGCCCTGAGCAGCTGCACGTGTTGCCTGAAAAACACATCGCCTACATGAACACACACACACATACATATATATATATATGTATATGTGCATACATATATATCACATACGCACGCTTTCTCACACACACACACACACTTACACAGACACACCACAACACAAGAAAATCCCAGCTCACTTAATTCCATTATGGAAGCCTCGGCAATGTAAATATTAGATAAGTGAATACATCCACAAAAACTTAGACTCTGCATTCTAATTACAAATTTGAAATTGAAAACAAGATTGTCTGTGTCTTCCGATGTTATTTCCTGTCCAGCAACATTCCTGTAGCTCCGGGATAATCTTTGTTGACATACTAATTATCCGTCTTCTATGAATGCACGCTAATTTCGTTTTCTCTATGGCGTACACAGATGTAAAGGAACTCTCAAGGCGTATTCTCTTTGTAAATTGCAGTCTGAAGTCATCGTCCTCTCCTGGAAAGCAATATGTTGTTGTTTTAAAGCCCCACCCTGGCTTTTGCCAGGGGCCCTGAATATAGCCGGACCATCAATATGGCCTAGGCCTTAAATATGGCGTGACGGCTGAAAGAGGTTTCTGTGACCTCTCCCCGGGTGATCCTCATCCGCGTGGTGGCACTTTGTGTCACAGGGTGTTTATCACTTGTGTGATGTCCTGGTGGGGTATAACTACCTTTGTAATTTGCTTAGCCCTGGCATTTTCAATGTCACGATATTATGAACATCAGAGACCATTCCCTTCCTCGCCGCTTTTTCTTCTTTAAACTTTCCATAATATGATGAAATCACTGAAAAAAAAAAAAAAAAAAAAAACGAACCCCCCCCCCCCCCCCCCACATTATTTTAAAGAATTGTGAGAATTGTATATATTGTGTTTCTCCATTTATATTGTGATAATTTTTTTGTTTGTTAAAGAAAAAGCTATAGCATAGGTGCAAAACTGTCGAGAAAAGTCATACCAGAGCTCTAGCAATATTCAGATTCAATAAAGAAATGCTAAAGCCGTGACAATTTCTTACAAAGGTGAATGCAAAAACATCAGAGAATATTCGTCTCCAGTGACCAATGTTTATCTTCGTACTGGTCCTCCCGTGCTGATTTCCTTAACTCTTTCAGTACCCAAGAACTCACAATACGATTCTTGGTCATTGCAAAGAAGGTATGATGTTTTACTGCTTCCGATCACAGACAGATGTTATGTCAACCTTTTCTTTCTGAATTAGTGGTTTACACACTTGTGTCCGCTAGTGGATCTGTTCAATTCCTTCAAGCCCAAGCATTTATGGCTTTTAAGCTCAATCTTTTGGGATGGATGGAATTCATATAATGGTTGCTTTAGGACTAAAAGAGTTAATGAGCAATATCTCTCAGCAGCGCTTCTCTAGGAACTACAAACGTTTTTACCAGAGGAAAGGTCCTAATGCTAGTGTAGTTCGCCATGTGAGTTTCAAGGCCTCATTGGGGGCGGGGCGGGGATAAGAATAAATACATTACCACACCCCTCAACAACCATGTTGTACAAGGCTACTCACTATTATTTTTCTGAAATATGTTGTGTTGGGCCGAAGGGCTCACATATTGTAGCCTAGCTATTAACTATAAGACAGTGTGATTACAGCCCTTTAAATGGTGGACGCAGAAGAAAAAGAAGAAGCTGTTGTTGTTACTTTCATGGACGTATGGTTTCCCCACTGGTCTGGCAGGTTGCTGTTGTAGTTACTTTTATGGACTTAAGGTTTCTCAACTGGTCTGGCAGGAAGTTATTGTAGTTAATTTCATGGACGTATGGTTTCTCCACTGGACCAATGGTTTCTACATTTTTCTGACGGAAAGATGTTGTAGCTACTTACATAAACGTATGATTACTTTTTTGGCAGGAAGCTCTTGAACATGCTAATACTTACAGGGACATGGTTTCCCCACTGTTTCGACAGGAAGCTGTTATAGTTACTTTCATGGACTCCGGCTTTGTCCCCTGTTCTGACGGGAAGCTACCTCAGTTCTTTTCAAGGACCCATGGTGTTTTTTTTTTAAACTGGTCTGGCAGGAAGCTATTGTAGCTACTTTCATAAATTGTAGTTTCTCCACAGTCCTGACAGTAAGCGCACGTCATACTGTTCTGGCAGAAAATTGTTGTAAATACCTAACATAAACGTATGATTTCTCCACTGTTCTGACAGGAAGCAGACGTCATACTTGGAGCCCTGACGGTTACAGCGGAACGGGATAAGGTTCTGGACTTTACGCTGCCCTATTACAACTTTGCCGGTATACAGATACTTATGAAGAAACAAACGGTCAACATCAATCTGTTTTACTACGCCAATGTCTTCACTGCTCAGGTTAGTTTCATGAGAAATGTACACGGTATAGTCCACGTAGTTACATCTGTAGTTGGTTCTCATCCGCATGGTGACCCTTTGGGTCACCGGGTGTTTATCGCTTGTGTGATGTCCTGGTGGGGTACAACAAGCAATAGTTAAGCAGAGTCGTCATGTACTGTCAACATTTCATTTACATAATTGTAGCTTAGTTCATGTGTGTTTCACTGAGTTAGATGAACAAATTATTTCATCGTGTGCGGGTTAGGCTTTCAAAAGATAATCACGCACCATTCCACATGTGAATAGATTTACAAAACAGAAACCACGCTTGTGGTTAAAGTAAACGATTTGTGTTAGTATTCTATTTTTTTATGGGTACACACATTATTACAAAGATCCAAGAAATTTGCCGCTTTCAGAAAACAGCGGCACCTGTGTAATTATAATTTATAAAATCGAAGAACATGGTGATTCTAAGATCACATGCACAGATTCATGTTGATCCATAGAGAAGTTTTCAAGATATTTGATAACTTTCGAGGGCACGACATTTGAAACGCTCTATAAGAATTTTCATGTCTCGACAATGAAGGTTTGCTGTTGTAGATATGTACCTCCTACTGTCTTTGTGAACATTGCGTTTTGACGCTTTATCAATTCTATGGTGCGATTCTCGTAAAATTTACATAAACTTTAAGTAATCGCAAACAACCTATAAAAAATAAATCATTATTTGTTGTATGTGAGGTTAAAAGTTAATTGCGCATCTTTTACATGACGTTGCAGAACCAACCCCAGCATTTCTGGTTGTGGTTTTTCTGGGCGAATAAATTTAAGTTAAGTATTTTGCCATTGCTTTTTGGAGGGTCGGCTTCTCGATACCACTGTCGAAACCAACGCAAGGCCCGCAGCTGGGATCAAACACGGCACCCCGGGATTACGAAGAGCGTTCGCAACGCCTAAGCCTCAAACGCCGCCCATGTGATATACATGATACTTTCAGCTGGTCATGCTAGTTATCTGGATCACAGAGAGCATTCCCCAAATAATAATGAGCCCCGGTAAAAACGCATACAACAGTTATAATATGATACATATATTTTATACAAACACGAGAACCATTTTCTTCTTCTCAAAGTCCATGCCGTGTAGCGTTGGTAGTCATGTCATTCCACAACCTTTTGTCTTGTGAACTTTCAGTCAACTCTGACCAGGTGATCTTCCATGCCATGATGTGCTAATGTTCAGCATCTTTTCTCTCGGTCTCCCTCTGCCTCACTTCTACTCTTACGACGTAGTCCAGTTTTCTCCTTCCCCTCACATGACTAAAGAATGTAGATTGTCTCTTTCTGATGTGGGCAATCAGTTCTCTTTGTGAGTCAATTTCAAGAAATGTTTATTATTTTTTTTAAATCTGTTCAGGGTATTCGCATCATTCATCTATAAAACCACATCTCCACAGCTCCTAAATAATTTTCCCTAATCTATCAATTGTTCATGATTTAGTTCTGTATATCAGGATTGGATTTATATTGGATCTCATTTTACTTGAAACATTTTACGTAGTATAAATACTTAGCTGAACATTCATTACTAATTACTGTGAATGTAAATTTATTTAAATCAGGCCTGGGCATCCCTAGCAGCAGTTTTTGTTGTCACCAGCGTTCTCCTTTGGGCATTTGAAAAATGGAAATGTTCAGAGAAAAACGAAGGCAACTTTTCTGTAACCACGGGTATCAGCTATACAAGTTCACGCCTGGCTGCAAACAGAAGCAGACACTCAAGCATAAACAAGAAAGAATTACGTGGATCTAGAGAAGGCAGTGAAGTAGAAATACGAAATGATAGTCGCAACAACAACATGTCTACCATTGAAACAGTTAAAGCTCGTGTTGGGATAAATACAAGTCCAGCAGAGGAGGTCCTTGATGATACAGTTTTGCCCGTGGCTTCCTGTACACTGGGGGAGATTGTGTGGTATGTCACCGGAGCTCTCACGGCCACCGGTAAGTTGATATTAACTCTTTGAGTCCCAAGTAACGCATCATACGTTCACAGGTTACTGCCTAGAAGCTCAATGAACCCATGATGCGCCGACTTTACGTCTCTTTTGACTAACCCTTGGGCCTGTGATGCTAAACCCTCTGGGACTCAAAGAGTTATTCGCCTAACCTACTCCAAAGTCAAATAAGTAAATATCGTGATTGTTCTTGGTCACTCTGCAATATGCCAACGCCGCAAATGTAAATTACTGCTCAACATATTTCAAAGTGAAATATTACTATTCACGCTGCTACAGTCTATTCTAAAAGTCGTGACTTTCTTTAAAAGCCAGAATCTCTGTATCCATTCAGTTTAAGTCGTTAAAATTTAGCATGTAACCTATTAATAATCATGTTCTTGTAATTTTTTTTTTTTACGGTAAACAATTTGCTTTATTTATTCTATATGACAAAACAGACATCAATTCAAAGAATTCAGTTAGTATGTTCACAGTAAATGGTTTGAGGCGAAGTTAGCAAAAGATAAAAATGTACACGTTTTGGAGATAATCAAATTTGGAATAGTAATGTGGACACATCGCGTACTTCAATAGTGCACGTTTTGTGTCAATTACTGTATGTGTAAATTTTTTTAACGGAAAAGCAAATTATTAGTCAGAAAAAAAAAAAAAAATTCGCCGCTGTAAGACAACAGCAGCACCTGTGCAATTGCAAATTATAAAGTCATAAGGACATGGAAAATCTAAGACATATGCAAATATTTGAGTTGATCCGTTCATAGGTTTTCGAGATATTCATTAAACTCTAAGAGCACGACTTTGGAACGAACAATGCAACATTTTTGTTGGAGATCCTAATATTCAATCGAAATATTATGCAAACAAAGGATTTAGCAGCTCAATGACTTTGTTGTAGTTTCGAGGATGTAATTGTGATGTATATGTTTATGAACCACGTAATTGTGATGTATATGTTTATGAACCACGTAATTGTGATGTATATGTTTATGAACCACGTAATTGTGATGTATATGTTTATGAACCACGTAATTGTGATGTATATGTTTATGAACCACGTAATTGTGATGTATATGTTTATGAACCACGTAATTGTGATGTATATGTTTATGAACCACGTAATTCCTTTGTAAAGAAAAACTAGCCCATAACACCATAAATCTAGAAATTGAAATAAAAGTTAGTGGCTGCGTCAAGAGATATGTCAAAGACTTATCACAACATTATATGTGCGCCGTAACATAGGGGTACAGTCCACTGCTGCCCCCCTCCCTTCGTAACACCACCAGATGTTTTTGTTGAGAACTACTCCCACTCCCTCGCCCAAAATTTGAGCACTTACCATCTAGAACATTTTTAAATTGGCTATGTGGTCTTCTTAGCCATCCATGTACAGATGTTGTTTTTTAAGTATCTGTTTATGCATTTCATATTATGTCAAATATATTATTAAATTGGACTGCCATTCGGCAAATAATAATAATAATAATAATAAATTATTTTTTTGCATATCAACAATTCTTAAACCCCTTAAGCTTGACTCTCTAGAAAATTATAAATCGACTGTGCGTCCTCTTGGTGATGACACCCCTGTGTAATAATGACGTGTACTAGAAATTAAAATGTTTAAATAGCGTCACGGTTACGAAGTAACTTTATTGAATTTGCATCGGGTTTGTACGTCTGCTTGTCGGTGTTAGAACTGAAAATAAATATCTTAGACTCTTCAGAAGAAAAAATAGCGACACTGTAAAACTTCAGGGGAAACGTTGTGAAAGAACATAATATAAAAAAAAAATAAATAAAAATAAGACGTGTAGATAAAATAATGCTGACTTCAGACTGTGAACAGGACCGCAAAGTGACAAATACTGTTAGAATTAAATTGCTGGTTTTATTTCAACCTCCAAAAAACAAAGATGTATCTAACGGTAACGTCCAGGCAAATGGACAGATTTATTAACTAAAGGCAAGGAAAGACTCGAGAACTTGATGATGTAATGAAATATAGGCAGAAAGGGGTTAAATGAACAAGCATACATTTCAGACCACCACACGGCGTACTAATCCATCACTGTGTGAAATGACAGAAATAGGTGATTAGAAAGCCATGGCCTAGCCAGCTATGCAGAACACACCGCCATGACATCTGACAGTGAGGGATGAAACATTCGACGAGTGCCCGTGAACTGTGACCAACGGATGAGATACGTTCATCCAGACGTGACCACCAAAGACAGGTGACAGAGAAGTGATGGAGAAGGTACGCTAAAAAGAGCGGGAAAGGGGGGGAATAAAGTTAGTCCCGGAACCGCTGGAGAGCAGTTAGCCCCGGAACCGCTGGAGAAGGGAGTTAGGGCTAGACCGCTAGAAAGACCGGTTAGGAGAAAACTAGTGCTTTACTTCGTTTAGAAGGTATATATTAAACTTGGAGTTTAGCCAGAACAGTGGTTAAGGAACTCGTAGAGAGTCATACGAATAGCCTGTATCCAGATAATACAGAATTCATATACTATTGAATTTATGAAGCCTCTATGACTGGAATATTGTAAATAAACAGCTCTTATGTAATTGATTACATCACTGGCCTTGTTCTTGAGTACGATTGAAGAGAGATACGAACTATATTCATTCCACTTGGCCGACTTAGGCACATCTATTTCTTGGGGGATGTATAGGCACGACTGTGCCACAATGACGACTGACAAGACTGATTGAAGAGGGAAGAACAAAGCCAATATGAATACCTTCCTGGCTTGGCATCGTGCATAGCAATGACCTGATCCGTGATTATGCTGATCGTGTGAGTTAGCGAATCATGACCGCCTAGACACTTCGGTATGACACATAAAGACGAGAAGCGTATTCATAAAATGGATTTGCTTCTAGAGGGATTTGAACCTTCGGTGCCAAGCATGCTGGCAGGAAATCATGCGTGCTAGCCACTAAGCTGACAGGGAAGATAAGTAGATGGCGGGTGTTTTGCCAGTTGGTCAAGCTTCTCCACTGACCTTAACTCCCTGTTTCGATTCCGGGGCGCTCCGTGTGCGTTCCAGGACCTATTCTTCACGTCGCACAGTGCGACTTATTATAAGATATTCTTCGAAGTCGGAGCGAGTCAGTCTGAGAGACGTGTAACCAACAGCTAACCAAACGGATTTGCACACAATACTTAAGTTCTAATACAAGACCAAAATCAATCATAACTTGCCCTCGTTTCTTATCCCTCTTGTTTTTCAATGCGTCATTTAAAATAATCACAACAGGGTAACCAATGAATTTATATTTCAGGAGGAGGAGATCCACCAAGAAGCTTATCAGGGAGACTGCTGGTCGCTGGCTTCTGGTTCTTTTCCGTCATCATGATGTCAACTTTCACTGCGAACCTGGCCGCATTCTTAACTGTCTCTAGGATGGGGATGACCATTACCTCCTTGGACGACTTGAACCGCCAGTCTGAGGTCAAGTTTTCAGTGGTCAATCAGGTAATCATCATAGTCAGTTCTCGTTATGCCTAGTGGCACACGAGGCTTCAGAGAGGACTTTCCATGCTTTCCTGTCCTGTGCAATCTTCAGTGCAGTTTTCCATGTCAAAGATGCCGCACTCAGGTCACTTTCCATCGTTCGTCTCCATGTTGTTTTTGGGCGCCCCTGTTTTCTCTTTCCCTCTGGTGTCCATGTGAGAGCTGTTTTGGCAGGTATATCAGAAGTCATTCTTATAACGTGGCCAAGCCATTGCCATCTTTTCTTGGTAATCATACTGTCTAAAGTTTCTTGGTTTGTGGCTTGAAGTAGTTTAGTGTTTGAGATTGTATCTGGCCAGAAAATTTTGATAATTCTACGCAGACATGTGTGGTGGAAGGTGGACAGCTTTTTTGGTCATTCTCCAGCATTCTGCTCCATAAAGAAGAACTATCAGGTACTAATTTTGTTTAATCATGTAGGTTAATTATACTGTGTTATACATTCTTAATATATTTTGCCTCAAAGAAAACTCAAGTTTTGAATTTTTTTTTTTAAATAATGGCTACACCATGGAATCAACGTAAGGCACTGATTATATCAAACAACAGTTACATTAAAAAGATATGAATGTATTTTATGTCCAGTCAGTTATTGTTCGTTAGTAACAAGTGGTGACAATGACGTCCTTTCATTAACTAGTAGTAAAGTAGGATTTACACTGCTGTCAATGGTTGATGTGGCCAAACGTAGTAGGCAGCAGTCTCGACAAGGACCGTGTGTAATGTCATTTGGGTGATATAGAAGTTTGTGTTGCAAAAAATCAAGTAAACCAAATTCTTTCTATACAGTCCAGCGTGATGGAGTATTTTCAGCGCATGGCAAAGATCGAGAAAGACTTCTACGAACGCTGGAAGACGATTAGTCTCGACAAGACTTCCGAAGACGCTCAAGCCAGCCTGGCTGTCTGGGACTACCCTCTTGGTGAGTTTTTGGATTCGGAATGTTCGCATGCTGTTTTACATTATATTCATGTGATTGAGTATACTGGTAGCTTTTATCCTCAGTCGACAATTCTGGAATACCAATGGCTTATGAGTAATTGCGACCAAACAAAATGCTGGCACGCAATAAACAAGTAGAGGAAAAATTGACAGAGTTCTAGATACTACTTTAATTGGAAACTATGACGACCACAAGGAATGGTTTATGGTTTATAGTTTATACAACGGATCGACATCTTGGCACAGGGGTAGTAACCCATAAGTGCTCCGTTCAACTTCTAACTCAAGCCTGATTCAAAATAATTTCAGCTCAGTGCACGAACTCTGTAGCACCGGTGAGGATCCTGAAATACATTCCGTAGATTTTTAGCTCCAAATTTTAATGGAGCAGCGCCGTTAGGCTACTCTTTTTTTTATTTCGAACTGCCAAGGGATTTTTTTAACGTGCGCAACAGTACACACGGGTGTCCAGTCTTACTACCCAGAGAGCAGGGAAAATTACTATAAGTCCACGTGAAATAATCACAGCCTTCACTGGGGTCTGAACCTGGAACCTTCAGCACTCGAGGTGGACCGCATTCCTCGAGACCACACAGCCTCCCCCCACCCACAAGGAATGTGGGTAGTAACACTTCTCTCGTTAGTTAGTGGATCGACCCATTATCCTCATCGCACATCTGACGCCATCTTCAGTTTCTGCCTCAGCATGTGGTGATGTTGATTTACTACTCTTCCGTGGGTAACGGTATAGTTTTCATGTCTGACAACTCCACATTTGAGATAAGGCTCTTGTTGTCTTGTCAAAGTTGCCGATTTACCGTCGTCTCCCGAATCACCTACTCGACTTGCCTCCTTTGAAGCACAGGAAGCATCGATCTGGTCCATTGTTTGTTCCATGCCTACCGAGGCTCTGTCAGCAAGCCAATCAGCTCGTTCACTCCACCTTACCCAAGAGTGTCCCAGCACAAAAATGAAACTGATTCCAGGTTGAACATGGGCGAGATCTTTTTCTTTTTTCTTTCAAGGAACAGGGACTGATTCCTGTCAGATGAGATTTCTAGAAACTCCACCATTGTCTTTAATCCCATCCTGTCTCAGTCTTCACACAATCTTTCATAAGAAGGTTCACTGAATCAGTTAGAAAGCACGTATGGGTAAAAACACAAAATGTCTCTAGCCAGGTCATTACTTTTGATTCTGCCATCTCATCCATACCTCAACAATCAGGATACAAGTAGTCAAGGCAGAAGCACCGCTATCTTCCTTTACAGTTCTCCCTCCAATCAGAACCGCGAAAACCCGCGATCTGTGCTCTTGTGAAACGATGCAAAGAAAGACATTTTTGTTTGTAAACCAGAATGTCTTGGGCTCGAATGCTTGTCGATATCAGTGTTTACTTAATAATATTTATGCATAAATGATAATAAGATATGGCTGGAGACAGTGAGTAGATTACAGTTTTTACTTGTTTTCAGGGAGAATAACCTGTGGTGTGTTTTAAGTTCTACAAAATAATTCCATTTAGACAAGGTAATGCACATGTAATAACATAGTTAAATGGAAGCCGCCCTGGTAAAGTGGCTATACGCTCTCCTCAGGATCCGAAGTTAGTGTGTTCAAATTTGAACCAAGCCAGCCTTTTTCCTAAAGTAATCCTGGCTCCCAGGTCGACCCAGCCTTTAATGGGTTCGAGGTAAAGTCTGGGAAGCAAAGGCGGTCATTATGATAGTGACAACATCACCCACCGAGTGCCGATTGGTCTAAAAATATAGGTCTATCCCTATATGTCCTCCCCGTGTGGGTTCCGGGGACCCATTCTGGGGGGGGGGGTGACAAGAATAGACTCCCCAAAAAGCATGTTGTAAGAGTCGACTAACTAGGGGTTTTCTTCGAAGTCGGAATAAATCTGCATGAGAGGCAAGGAACCATCAGTCTGCATACAGATAAAGTAAGATCTGTAAAACAGATGTGCACGCAACACTAAGTTTCTATAACAAGTCTAAAGTCCAGAGCTGGCTGAGCAAACATAACTTTTCATCGGAGTTTACAGCCGGTGAACACAAAGAAGAAGCAGAAGACTATATAGGTCTGATTCGCATAGAAAGCGTGGACAATTCGTCCTTTAATTTAACCTTTAACAAATACATAGCTAAATATGCTTTTTATATCCAGGGAATAAATATGACGCTATGTGGAGTACAATTCAAGAAAACGGTCTTTTGTCATCCAACATGGCGGGCGTGGAGAGGGTCATGTCTGAGAACTTTGCTCTGATCACCGAGACACCAGTCGTACAGTACTACACCAGTAGAAACTGTGAGCTCACAGGAATTGGGGAGCAGTTTAGCAGGAGGCCCTACTCCATTGGCTTAAAGGAACGATCTCCTTATACAGATAAATTTTCAAGAAGGTAGGTATTTTTTTCTACAGTACATGTGTGCATGCTGAGCAAGATATGTACACACATGCATACATACATACACATGCATAATATATAGATAACACATACATATGTATGTACATACTTACATAGACACACAATTCATACAATAGTAAACACATATACACATACAATATCATATACAGATATGCATACCTACATACATACATAAAGTAAGTAAAGATCCCCTTTACACACCCCTAGGCGCATCGGGCATATGGGAAGAGCGCCCATATTTTTACAGACCAATCGGCACTCGGTGGGTAATGTGGTCAGCATTGCGCCGGCCGACACACATACATACATTCATAAATACAAACATACATACATACCTACACAAACATAAAACATACATACACTCATATATATATATATATATATATATATATATATATATATATATATATATATATATATATATATATATATGATGAAAGCCTCGAGAACGGTCTTTTCCTAAACCACCCACTGCTGAAATCGAACCCTGTTTAACGCCGAGGATTGCAAGTTGACATGACTGTATTATTCTCTAAGCTTTGTATTTTAAGAGTAAAATTAGTAAGACATCAATGTTTCTTGACCAGCATCCTAGAGCTTCAGAAAGAGCTTGAACTGAGTTCCCTGCGTCTGCACTGGTGGGCAAGCAGTGAAGTCAACTGTCCGAAGGAGACGGCCAACACAGGACTGGACTTGTATTCTCTGTCCGGTACCTTCATTCTCACTGGTGCCGGCATCATCTTGGGCTTGATTGTGCTTGGTCTAGAGCACATTGTCACTCGCATGAAGAGAAGACAGGTAAAGAGAGCATAGTCATATTTTACTCATTGAGAATAACACAGGGTATTGCTTATGTAACAATCAGAAAAATGTCTTAGCTCTTGAGGTTTTTTTTTTTCTTTATTTTTTCTAATCATGACAGAATAATTTATGTTTATTTAACCATGAGGGCTACTTTTCTGAAAGCTAGTGTTACAAATATCGCCCAACCTAGTGGATTTATAAAATTTATATTCTAGAAATCCTTGTTAATATGTCTTTAACCAGATAATATTTTACCATTCTTATTAAATTATTCAAACAATAATCAATTGTAAATAAAATAGCTACTCATAAAGTACAGCGTCAAAAAGTTACGAAATCGACAAAAGATATTTAAAGTAACAATACTCCCCTGTCTTCTCAATGAAGCTCCTGGTCATAGTCTGTGTTGTGTAGTTAATTTTCGGTAAAAGCTCAACTTAAGTTACCACTATGGTCGACCAAGGCAGGTCCTTTGCAGAACGTCGCTCTCATCACGGTCTGCCTGAAAGAAACTCGGTCTCTCACCAGCTCTCCCACTTCATGTACTTTCATACTCAAAGAGTATGTGCCCATCTCTGTGTCGGTCGGCCCCTGCCCCTCCTTCCTGGTACCATGCCTTCTGTTATATTTTTGTCCAATCCGTCGTGCCGCTTGATATGACCAAAATATTTCAGCTTCTATAGTCGACCACATTGCAGAATTAAATGCAAGACATAAATTGTTCATACAAGATCCATCTGCAGAAGATGTTAAGATGTTCAGAAGCAACATTTTCACACTCAATCCTGCTAACGGCAGTTTTGGCTCTAATTATGGCGTGGTTTTTATGTGTGCCAAGTTTAAGGGATTAAATGGTTTACTGTGCCAGTGATTGTGGCTCATATCCCTAACTGTATGTGCTGTTTGGGAATCTTCGTGGCGAAGTGGTCAAGCCGTTTGCTTTACGCTCTGAAGGACGTGGATTCGTTTAACGGCAGAGCCGTCCAGTTCACTAGTGCAATTTTTACAGAGAACTTTGGTTGCAGGTTGCTAGCAGCTTTGCGGAGAGAAACAGGGCCATATGAGTAAAACAAGCGCAATGAAGTCGACCCTCTCGACTTTAATATTTAACCTTGATGTGATGTTGTCCTGTATGTCTGGGTCCTCTCCATTGTTCTTTAAGTGATGTTGTCCTGTATGTCTGGGTCCTCTCCATTGTTCCTTAAGTGATGTTGTCCTGTATGTCTGGGTCCTCTCCATTGTTCTTTATGTGATGGTGTCCTGTATGTCTGGGTTCTCTCCATTGTTCCTTATGTGATGTTGTCCTGTATGTCTGGGTCCTCTCCATTGTTCCTTATGTGATGTTGTCCTGTATGTCTGGGTTCTCTCCATTGTTCCTTATGTGATGTTGTCCTGTATGTCTGGGTTCTCTCCATTGTTCCTTATGTGATGTTGTCCTGTATGTCTGGGTTCTCTCCATTGTTCCTTATGTGATGTTGTCCTGTATGTCTTGGTCCTCTCCATTGTTCCTTATGTGATGTTGTCCTGTATGTCTGGGTCCTCTCCATTGTTCCTTATGTGATGTTGTCCTGTATGTCTGGGTCCTCTCCATTGTTCCTTATGTGATGTTGTCCTGTATGTCTGGGTCCTCTCCATTGTTCCTTATGTGATGTTGTCCTGTATGTCTGGGTTCTCTCCATTGTTCCTTATGCGATGGTGTCCTGTATGTCTGGGTCCTCTCCATTGTTCCTTATGTGATGTTGTCCTGTATGTCTGGGTTCTCTCCATTGTTCCTTATGTGATGTTGTCCTGTATGTCTGGGTTCTCTCCATTGTTCCTTATGTGATGTTGTCCTGTATGTCTGGGTCCTCTCCATTGTTCCTTATGCGATGGTGTCCTGTATGTCTTGGTCCTCTCCATTGTTCCTTATGTGATGTTGTCCTGTATGTCTTGGTCCTCTCCATTGTTCCTTATGTGATGTTGTCCTGTATGTCTTGGTCCTCTCCATTGTTCCTTATGTGATGTTGTCCTGTATGTCTTGGTCCTCTCCATTGTTCCTTATGTGATGTTGTCCTGTATGTCTTGGTCCTCTCCATTGTTCCTTAAGTGATGTTGTCCTGTATGTCTTGGTCCTCTCCATTGTTCCTTATGTGATGTTGTCCTGTATGTCTTGGTCCTCTCCATTGTTCCTTATGTGATGTTGTCCTGTATGTCTTGGTCCTCTCCATTGTTCCTTAAGTGATGTTGTCCTGTATGTCTGGGTCTTCTCCATTGTTCCTTATGTGATGTTGTCCTGTATGTCTGGGTCCTCTCCATTGTTTCTTTTGTGATGGTGTCATTTATGTCATGGTTCTCTCCATTGTTCTTTATGCGATGGTGTCATTTATGTCTGGGTCCTCTCCATTGTTCTTTATGTGATGTTGTCCTGTATGTCTGGGTTCTCTCCATTGTTCCTTATGTGATGTTGTCCTGTATGTCTGGGTCCTCTCCATTGTTCCTTATGTGATGTTGTCCTGTATGTCTGGGTCCTTTCCATTGTTCCTTATGTGATGTTGTCCTGTATGTCTGGGTCCTCTCCATTGTTCCTTATGTGATGTTGTCCTGTATGTCTGGGTCCTCTCCATTGATCCTTATGTGATGTTGTCCTGTATGTCTGGGTCCTCTCCATTGTTCCTTATGTGATGTTGTCCTGTATGTCTGGGTCCTCTCCATTGTTCCTTATGTGATGTTGTCCTGTATGTCTGGGTCCTCTCCATTGTTCCTTATGTGATGTTGTCCTGTATGTCTAGGTCCTCTCCATTGTTTCTTTTGTGATGGTGTCATTTATGTCTTGGTTCTCTCCATTGTTCTTTATGTGATGGTGTCATTTATGTCTGGGTCCTCTCCATTGTTCCTTATGTGATGTTGTCCTGTATGTCTGGGTTCTCTCCATTGTTCATGGGAGCCGGGGGGTTTCGTTATGCATATCCATTTTCTTGGCTGTGCTTTTTCTGACTTCTGTGTGACTTTGTTTTGGTGGTTGTGTTGCTCTAATTATATCATGTGTGATAATAGGCCTCCAAGACAACTTTATTATGCCCTGAAAATATTCGTGATGTTCCCATCACCCTTCAATTAAACCTCGTTTTTCTGTCTGTTATTGGAGTGTTGGACACAAGGCACTAATTCCATATTTTGAAAGAAAATCGACAGTTATTGAATGATATAATCAAGCTCTTCTCAACCTGTGGGTAGCGACCCTTTTGTGAGTCGAACGACTCTTTAACATGGGTCGCCAAGGACCATCAGAATAGACATTTTCACTGAAGATATGAAGTAGTAGCGAAAAGGACTGCATGGTTTGATAGTCGCAACAACATGAGGATCGCGGCATTAGGAAGGTTGAAAACCATTGATATAGTCAATGGTATGCCAGTCACAGCTACTTCCCATGAAACCTCTGTGGCTGCATAGAATACGGGTTTTTCTTTCAAAAGTCCATACCGTGTGGTGTTGGAAGTCATGTCTATCCACGACCTTGTGTCTCGTTTACTTTCAGTTAACTCTGACACCGATGATCTTCCATGCTATGATGTCAAACCGTTCAACATCTGTTCACTCGGTCTCCCTATGCCTCCCCTCCAGCTTTCCTTCCATCATCATGTACTTCAGTTTTCTCCGAAAAGAATGTAGATTGTCTTTTTCTGATGTGGGCAATCAGTTCTCTTCGTGAGTCAGTTTCTTTTAAGACATCTTCATTACTCTTTTGACCTGCCCAGTGTATTCTGATCATTCGTCTATAAAACAGCAACTCCGCAGCTTCTAAAAAAAAGTTTTAACTAATTTACTGACGATTCACGAGTTACATAGAAGAAAAACACATCAGTGTCGATTAGTGTTTAAATCTTGATCACCAGGCGGGTATGCAAGTGGTCGTACCATAGCTTTTATGTGGCACCTACAGCTTGACACCTTTTATATCACATCTCACTAGTCTGCTGACTCAAAGGAGAGGCAAGATGACATGCAATCAGTAGGCTTCTAGTATTTCTGAATTGAAACTCTTAACTGGCTGCTGAAGCTGAGGACATGGCGCTTATGGGGAATAACCTGAGTGCTATGACGTTGGTGCTTAATTCAACATAACCTGCTGACTGTCCATGATGTGTTTAAAAACTGATCAAGTTTTTTAATTGTTCTTTCACAGAAAGGCATGAAGACAGATTTGGAAGTTGCAGAAAAATAAAACCAGAAAAATGGCTTGCAGTTGGTTGTGTACAGATTCTTGCACATTGTCGGGCAATGCAATGATAAGAATTGGTTTATTCAATTTATTCTTTTTGTTAACAGAGTATAACAATAAGGAGACCTTGAGAGTTGAAAAGAATTAAAGGTTAAAGTCGCCGATATCTGCTCAAAATATAAAAGTCTGACTTGGAAACAAAATGATCACAATTGCGACAATAAAGAAAACTTTGTGTTTTATTTTGGCAACTAATTAAAAAAAATGTAATACAAAATCTACACCTGAAGTGGAAACACGTGGGCTTCTTAATGTGCTGGATGTAACGATAACTTTTTCTTTCGCTTGTTGATTCACTTTATAATTTCTAAATTAGGACTTACATTTCTAATTCGTTTGCTCTTTATTAAGCCAGATGCACTTAATTCTATTTTCAAGTAATTCAGTAATTCTTAAATCTAACGAAAATGCAGCATTCGTTTCATTATTTAATATCTACTTGATTCTCATTAATCTCATAAAAGCCGCTGTTTCAGAACTTCATGGTCTATCACAAAGAAGAACAGAAAACATATAATATGACAGTTTGCAGAAGTTAGCGATTATGATATTTTTGTTAATGATACTTATTTCGAAGTGCCCATCTTTTTATGTGAATTTTAATATGGCACTTAATATATGGGAGTAGCCGTGGCAGAGCGGCTAGACACGAGCCATAGATCGGAAGGTCGTGGGTTCGCTTTCTGGCGGAGCCGGACTTTTCTTCAAATATGACAATTGCTCCCAGGTCGATCCAGCCTTGAGTGGGTACCGGGTACAGTTCCGGGAAGTAGAGGCAGCCGGCGTGATGCTGACCACATCACCCACCTTGTGCCGTTGGTCTATAAAATATAGCTCTAGCACTATATGCCCTACACGCCTAAAGGCGTTGAAAAGGGTCCTTTACTTACTTTTACTTAATATATTGGTTAATTATGCACAGTCAATTTTATTATTACGGTATCTGCTGTGTTTAGTGATTTTTCAGTAAATATTTTCTTTGCTTCTTTATGTGTGCGCGTTTGTATATATTGCGAGTGTGGATATAGCTGTCATTAAAATATTTATGTCTACATACTCTGCGCTGCCAGTGAATGAATGAATAAATAAATGAATGAATGGATAAAGAACTGAAACTATTCCACCGGGAACATTTCCACGTAGCATTTAACAGTTTCTTCACTAACAATAATCTGAGGGAAATAAAGTATTTAAAGTACTGTAATTTGCGTACTATTAAATAAATATCACACTGATCTTTGCAAGTGCCCTTGTGTTAATCTTTAAGGGTAATTGTTACAGATTTTTTAATGGGAGCAATATCTTTTAAATAAAAACTTTACCTCTGGGCACTAACAATAATGGCAGAGGGGCTAATCTAGGAAGTATTCAGAATGGCTGAGGGCAACAAAACTTTGTTAAAATCTACTTTTTCATGTGTGCAAAATATCCCTGCACTGCGACAGTTCTGTGAGCCAGAGTGTTATAGTGCATTACGGACAATATCTAACTACACAACACACTTATATGTGTGCTCATCTAACAAACAATAAGTGTGACAGGGCCTGCCTATGTGGCCACCGTTTTGTACACAGCCACGTCTAATGACTAGAGACTTTTATGCAACACTATATGAGCATTTCATTAACGATGAACAAGTACGCAGACATTAGGCCACGATTCAGTGATCGACGAAGTTCTTTAATGATAAAGGATCTTGCAGACAAGACATTTAGCAACGTAACAACAAGTACATATACAATATGAGACTTGTCCCTCTGAAAGTTGTAATCCACGAACGAAAATAACCAATGTTAAGTCCTTGAATAGACAACCTATTACTCTTTTTTAGTACAGCACTAGACTGATAGCGTAGAAAGCCACTTCACCACAATGCTTATTAAATGATTAAACAAAAATTTATGTCCGTCACATCTCATATTATTATTTTGTAAGCATGTCATAATACTGCTCCAGTGTAGTTTGGTCAACCTTCTCTTATAATCTTCCTTTCTTACACCTATAGTTTCTTTTGGGAATCTCCCGTATATAATCCTATTGTAAGTTTTTTAACAACTTCCCTCAAAAATCTGTCAAGCTGTCTGTCGCCTATGAAAGCGTCTGCGGCCCTGTTCAGCTTCAGAAATTGACTGTCGAAGTGTGGGTGATGTTTTTCATTTGGGTCCTCCTCGTGACGCAAAGGGCTCCTTGGGTATTACATGTCTAGTTTACACCAGTTGTATAGAAGAACTGATTTTTCAGTTCGTGAATCTTCTCCAGGGTTTGGCCTCACCCTAGATTTCATAGGTGTAAAGTGAATTACGTCAGAGTCAGAGGTTTGGAGATGAATTATGTCAAGAAATCCAACGTGTTTTTCTCTTTCAGGGACGATTCGAAACTTGACCGTGTTTGCTGGTCCCAGACAGAGAGACTTGTTATGTGGAAACCGGTGGAACGATGCATATTTCACACTGATGGCTGTGACTCGGCTAGAGTTTCGTTGCTAAGTTCTCAAAAACAAGGTGCTTGTTTCCACTTTTAATTAGCTGAGCGTATTGACTAACATTCAAGCTTGGTGGCTTTTGTTAGAGCACGGCGTCTCTGTTCACTTTTGAAGGGAATCAAATCCTGTAACTGAGACATTCAAATGAAGATCTATGTGGAGTATTGGAGCTGCAGTTAAAATTAAAACTACATATAGGTTCTTTTTTTTTTTTTTTTTTTTTGTACGGCTGTAGTCATTCTAACTCTATTACATGTGATAAAAACTGGGAAATGACTTTTTTCTTGCTTGAATAATGAACTAAAATTGTTTGGATTGTCTCTCGGTTAACATCAAATCGATCTACCATCATTCTCACAGTGAAACATCAATCTTTGGACCATTTTCAATGCCTTCATGCACATAGAGAATAGAATGCTGTTTAGACAACTGGCATTCAGACTGCTTTTACTTCCTGAAATTTTTACTTATACAAATTTAAGCCTGACTTGACCTAGGAGCCAAGGTGCTTTTTGAAAAGGTCTGGCTTTATTCGGATTTGAACCCACAACCTTAGCTACGCCTACGCGGCTTACTGACATTTTCGATTATTTTGTTCTGTTATGCATTCATCTATCGCTCTACTTCTTTTTATAAGTGCTAGTCAATGCATTTCAATTTGTTTTTAATTAATCACATCGGCTATCTTCCGAATAACGGTCCCAAATTATGGAGCAAGAAAATATACCCTAACAGGGCCTTAGTCATGTGTCAATTGCTCACACTGGCGACTTCCGCCACCGCCGATGGTATCCCCCACGCCGCTCACGCTGCGTGACTTGGGGCTAAACTAGATGGCTGGGACTCACGAGCAGCAGCTACCGCAATTCCTGCAGCTGGCTTCATTTTATTTGCTCGTGAGTCCTAGCCATCTAGTTTAGCCCCAATCCACGCCGCGTGAGCAGCGTGGGGGATACACTCGGCGGTGGCCGAAGTCAAGTTTGCAGTACGGCGGCGTCGGTATAGTCCCCAGAAGTACGCAATCGACATGTGACTGAGGCCCTGTTGGAATGTTTTCTTCCTCGATAATTTGGGGCCGTTATTTGGAAGTTGGCCTTCACATCTTTTCTACGACCTCCGACTGGCTTAGACGTTTCGGGATGCCGGGTTCGATCACAGTTGCTGGTGATTTGGCAACAGACCGCCTTACGTTATTTTTGACAATGGTATTCGGGGCCGGCCTTAAATTATCAATACCAAAGCAGTGAACGTAAATTTGCCTAGAAATACCACAACAGCCGAAGAGGAGTGACTGGGTCTAATAGGTCCTGTAAGAAAAAGGCAACTAACTTTTCTAGGCTCTGAAGATTTTCACCTCCTTGTTTATTTAAATGCATTAAGTCGTGGCCAACCAGTACACAAAGGGAAAGGCGGATCGTGTCTTTCCTCATCGATGGGTACAAGATGCCTTGAAACTGTTTCTCTGAAAACAAACACATAGTAAATAACAAACAATTTTTTTCTTGCTATTATTTATTCAGCATTATAATAAACAAACGCGTGTTTCAGAATAAATAACATTTAAATTATGTAGCACTCAGAGTAAATACAAAATATATAAAAACAATCTCTAGTTAAACAACACCTAGAAAGTAATTAAGACATGACAGATTTAATTATGATAAAATAACATATAATTGCTTGAAACCTTTCCGTCGGAGATCAGTCGTATAGATTAGATTACAACCAGCGTTGCTTGGGATAAATATATACATTTCAGTCATCAAATTTGTCAACGCCTGGCTTCCATTAAGGATTCTAAAATCACATCAGCGTAATCCTGATTTATGGGTTCTGGGTCTGTGTTAAGCACAGCAAGGTTAACTATATCCTTCATCACGGATGTATGTTTGTTTGAGAAACGTGTGGGAGATAAGCCCTAATTCTTTCACTAAACACAAAAACACGCATGGAACTATGTGTTTCGTCAAGTGTAAAGGTGTGAAAATGCGTATTGGGTTTTCAGACTGTGGAAAATATTGCTCAGAAACACTTGTGACAGTTAGTGCTTCTGTACCTTGGAGTTAGTGGCTACCATCGGCGCAGGAATGTGGGGGTTCCTACATCTTCAATTCTCTACACCAAATTTGTTAGAAGGTTAACTCTTTGAGTCCCAAGAAACGCATCATACGTTCACAGGTTCCTACCTGGAAGCCCAATGAACGCATGATGCGCCGATTTATTACTTTCTTTACTATCCCCTGGGCCTGTGATGCTAAACCTCCTGGGACTCAAAGAGTTAAGGCCCCACACCACATCCTCAGTAATGCATAACTTTTTTTTATGTCTATATTTCCTATATTTTAAGGTTTTTGACGGAGTATAATTATACTGTCAAACAGATGGTGGGAACGACACCTTGCCCTAGATTCGTCGAGATACAACAGATCAAGTGGTGTGACCATCTAGTCTGAATCTCAGTGGGTTGTGGTGATAAGCCATTCCACCATACCCTCGACATTTTTCGTACTGAAGCTCATGCCCTGATCGTCGGATACAGTCCTTCTTTCGCGAACAGGGCTCTGGAACATGAGGGCTTAGACATCTGGGGCTCCCCCACGCACACCCACCCCCACGCAACAACAACAAAAAATGATAAACAGCGGAGGGTTGGAGAAGTGGCATTAGCCCGCCCTTACCATTTTTGGATAGGGTTGGGAGCCTACCCCTTTTCTCTTCCTACAAATATACAAGTCGCCTTAGTGCCTCCCCAGAAATCCAAAGACATGGATGATAATTATATTAGTAATAATCATCATTATTACGCATTTAAACAAGGCTTATGCCTCTTAAGCGGCGTCCGTGGCTTAGGCGTTGCGAGTCCGACTCGTAATCCAATGTACCGCGATCGAAACCCACTGCTGGATGCGTGGATTTTATCATGGTATGGGGCGTCGCAGGTTGACCCAGCCTAAAATGGGTACCAGGATAGCTGTCCTGGGGTAGTAAAGACGGCCGGCGTAATGCTGACCACATTACCCACCCAGTGCCGATTGGTCTGTAAGAATATGGGACATTCCTCCCATATACCCGATGCGCCTAGGGCGTGAAAAGGAATCTTTACTTTACTTTACTTAGGAGCTCGTGGGCCAAAACATTTGTCAACGACAAATTACTTCTACTGATGACTGGTAGACTCCCGCTGTACATGCTCCCCTGGGGAGTTTCTTCTTATTGTACGTGGCTAGCCCACAAGACAACCAGGATAGTACTGGTGACTATCGGGAAAGACCTTATGACACCTATGGAAAGACTAGTCCCCCCCCCCCCTCCACGGTATCGCCGAGATGGGGGGGGGGGGGTAACTGACATCTGGAGACAGATGTCGACTGTAGACCAGGTTGATCACTCCTAACACAGTATAATACCTCCGATTTCGAAACCACATAAAGAAATATGCCCCCAGGGTCCATCGAAAGGGGGAGAATGATGGACCTGATCAATTAGAAACGAACGGTGACGACCTTGCTAGATTCCGGACTGAGATTTTTGCCTAACGGCCGGGTTGGCTCTGTACATGTGGAAAGAGCTTCACGGGGTTGCATGGTCTGAGAACTCATGCCGGAAAGATGAAATGCGAGGGTGCGCCACGCATTAAACGCTGTCGCATAACTACCACTCGTGTGGAACGACGGGCAAGGTATACCCCACTCGCCTGGAGAGGCCCATGACGTCGACTGCGGAGGCGCACTTTTGATGATTCCTGAAGAAGTGCTTTCAAAGACCAGGTTTCCATCTGCGAGTGACAAGGTGTCGTGGTGTAAGCTGGAAGGTACACTGTGTGAGAAATTAAATCATGATTTAAAGAAAAAGTCGTTAGGTGACAAGTTTACTGGGTTTGGTAACATAATATATGAGCACTGTTCCCGCGAGTTCGGGACAGTCGAGAAGACGCAGCCGGACGTCAATACAAGCAGGAGAGAGAGGGTCATTCTGAGGTGCCGGGCAGACAAAAACGCACTCAGAAAACGGTTCAAAGCAGTACAGGCAGTAAACGGGACGGGCTGCACGAGGTCTGGTTGCACCTAAGAGACAGACACAGTGCCCTCTGTCGCGCTGAGCGTTTCTGTAATAATAGACAGAGAACCAAAAGGGAGTGAGAGAGATTCTTTAGGGACCACTTCCAGTTTGCCCAAGGCCTATTCGAGCAACCGAAGTCTCGGACTCTGGTGGTCGGTAAAGAGGAGCTTGAGTCACATTTACTCACCCCTCTTGGTCTGAGGTCGAGGAAGTTGCGAAAAGAGCTAGTGGTAACTCCGCCCTAGGTCCGAATGGTGTTTCGTGCGTCCTGTACAAGTGTTGTCCGAAAGTCCTACGAATGCTTCACCGCTGGCTGAGATTAGCGTGGAGCCGAAATCACATATGTTCCGAGTGGCAACGGGCCAGCGGGGTCTGTATTCCCAAAAAGTGAGTCTCGAAGAGTCTTTCCAAGTTCAGGCATATTTCGCTGTTGAATTTTGGGGGCAAAATATTCTTCACGGTTATGGCTCACCGGCTCACAAGTCACTGGCTACAGGCCTGCTCGCGATCGAGCGTATTAGGCTGATCGGAAAGCTTAAGGTCTGGTGTCTCAAATTTATGTTGATCCCAAAGCTCCTGTGGCCGCTGCTCGTCTACGAGGTGACGATGACGGCAGTTGAGACAATGGAGCATAAAATCAACACAACCATAAGGAAGTGGTTGGGAGCACCAACTTGTCTGACTGATGTGGCTCTTTATTGTAAACAGAAGAAGCTGGTACTTCCGTTGAAATCAATAACCGAAGAGTTTAAAGTCGGCAAAGTAAGACTCGCTATGTTGTTGCGGGAGTATTCAGACCCAACTGTCACTGCTGTCCAACCCGCTCTAAGGACAGGCGTGAAATGGAAAGTCCTAGATGCGATCGAATCTGCCCAAAATGTACTAAATTTAAGAGAAGTGATGGGTTACACTAAAACCGACCGTCGAGGCCTAGGGCACGGGAAAGTCAGTTGGTAGTCCAAAGCCACAACCAAAGAGCGCCAAGACATGGTGGTACAGCAATTAGGGACACAGAAAACGAGGTTCGGGTCCAGAAAGCCGCGCAACAGTCGCAGTAAAGCCAGTGGATCGGCCTAGCGAACGCTTTGCCACGAGTACTCACATGGGGTGAGATCTGGCGAATGGCCCCGCTGCGACTGAGCTTTATCGTACGATCTGCTTACGATGTATTACTGCCCTGTGTTAACATGGTAAAGGGAAGAGCGACTAACGACCCGACATGCCTGCTATGTTGAGCTAAGCAGACGCTCGAGCACGTATTGTCCGCGTGCAGAAAAGTCCTAGGTCAGGTCAGGTACACTTGGCGATACAACAAGGTGCTGAAAAAGTTAGCGGCCATTGTGGACCAAGCTAGGATAAGGGCCAATGCGAGGGCCAGTCCTACCGTCGTTCCTAAGGCTGGGCAGATTTATAAAGGTAAATTCAACAAAGTCGCATACGCTCCATCAATGCTTTACTGTGCGAGAGACTGGTTACTGTCGGTTGACCTGCCTGTACACGAAAATACCCTGTTAATCCGGAAGACTGGCCTGCGACCCGACATAGTCCTACACTCTGCAGAGAAAGGTCAGCTCATCCTGATCGAAATGACCGTGCCGTATGAGTCGCGAATGGACGAAAGCCACAAGTACAAGCTCGAGAAGCACAGTGACTTAGCGGCTGGTCTGAGGAGAGACGAAGCGCATACAGTAAGAATCTTCGTCGTCGAGGTAGGCGCAAGAGGTTTCGTTTTCACCTCATTGTACAATGTGATTAAACAACTAGGCTTGCGAGGAAAGGAGCGCAAACGAGCACTAAAACAACTGGGCAAAGCTGCTGAGAGGGCCTCGAGCTGGCTCTGGACACAACAGAACGTCGTGGGGGATGGGCCTCGGTGAGCTGGTCAGGGTGCCTAGTCTGTGTCCGATAAACCAACCGCAAGCTTGCCACATGGTCGTCCAGGTATGCTGACTGCTCTAATTATGCTACTGCAGCGACTATGTAAATACAGTATCTCACAGTATCTTTTGCAAAGTCACCAATTGGTCTTGTCCCTGTCCAAGAACATCCTGTAATACGTGCAGCAGGAGAAAATCAACCCTGAGCTTCATGAACTCAGGTGGGCCCACTCTCTGAAAATGTCTAGGAGCTCGTGGGCCGAAACATTTGTCGACGAGAGATTACTTCTACTGATGATTGGTAGACTCCTTCTGCACATGCTCCCCTGTGGAGTTTCTTCTTACTTATGCCTCTTAAAGCCCACGGCCCGAGAAAAGTTTAAGGAAGCAAAGAGCCTCTACCCGCACCAAAATATTTGTTGTTGCTTGTTGTGTTTTGTTTTTGTGGCAAAGCACCCAGTGGAGACTTCTGAAAATAGGGTGGGTTTCCTTTTATGGACAAATGCCGTTCTTGTGGCTATTGGACAGTGGTCAGAGCAGGCACTGCAGCAGACCTATGTTGTAGAGGCAGCCCAACACATTATATAAAGCTACGTTTCTATAGTCAGCGTCTGTGGCTTAGGCGTTGCGAACGAGCTTCGTAATGCAGGTGTGCCGGGTTCGATCCCAGCTAAAGGCTTTACGCCTTGCGTTGGTTTCGACAGTGGTATCGAAAAGCCGACCGTCTAGAAGCAATGGCAAACTACTGGATGTAAATTTGCCTAGAAAAACCAAAACAGCTAAAAAAATACGCGGGTTGGTTCTGCAACGTCCTGTAAAGGATACGCAACTTAAAAAACAAAACATTTCTATAAAGTGGTTTTATAACATTTACAAAGCCAATTTATTATAGACGCATATTATTTTTTTTTTAATTTGTGGTCAGTTTAAATCGTCCCTTTGTGGGATGCTATTTTTTTGCCTTGTTATTTGAAGCCCGACCAGGGTTCTGCCTAACGGGGGAAAGGGGTTTCTGGGACCTCTCCAAGGGTGATCCTCAGTCGAATAGTTGCACCTTTTGTCACCGGGTGTTTATCGCTTGTGTGATGTCCTGGTGGTGTACAACCACCTACCTACCTTTTGTAAGGTTATCCCTGTTTGGCACATATTTTGATAGCTAGGTTAGGCTCATACATCACACACAGATTGGGACAATAGCCACAACTCTTGGCACACAAACCTTCAAAGCCATTGAGCATAACATAAATAGAACTAGACCATATTTATTCATGAATATGTTTTTATGAGGGTTGAGCATGGTCATTTTTTTCCCCCATTTACCAAACAACCAAGCAGCAACATTCATCATCATCAACAACTGCCATGTCGATATGCCAGCATGGCTTCCTTACTCATTCGATTCTCAAATATTTAGATCAGGTCTGTATTATTGCTCCTTCATAACACATTTTGTTTATATAGCAGGTTAGAAGTATCCACTATCGAAGTAGAAGGAGGACATGGGCACACAACTGCTCAGTCACCATAAGGCGTACCCCCCCCCCCCTCCCAACCACCATCGGTTTCTAATAGAGGACAGAGCACCCCCCTTCCCCAACCACCATCGGTTTCTGATAGAGGACAAAGCACCCCCTTTCCCAACCACCATCGGTTTCTGATAGAGGACAGAGCACCCCTCCCCCCCCCCCCCCCCCCCCCCCCAGGAAGTTTACAAAGAAACTCAATATCTCCCTCCTCCCCTCCCACAATCAGTGTATAGAAGCTTATTTTACGTGTTTGTTTATATTTCATATTATTTCAAATATAATATTTTACTTGTTGACGTCCAGCAAACAATAATAATAATATTTAATAATTATTGTTGTTGCACACTTAAACATGTCTTATGAACTAGTAACCTCCATGGCCCTTTGAAAATCAATTTTAAGAGGACTGAACGACCCACCCACCCCCCCCCCCCCGCTCAGCCCCTTTTCCCCCTTGCTTTTTCTTTGTTTCGGCGCCACTGACAATAACCATGCCCCGACCACTAGGGTAGTTTGAAACCACGAGAGCAGACGGCAAATTCGGCTAAAGAGAGGCAGAAGTTGTTAGCCAAAGTTCCCGATTCCTGGTTAAAAAAGGATGACGCTATAATTACAATAGCAACACTCACCGATGAGTAAAGTCGCTGCCAAAGAGGAAAGCAATTTGGTCGATTTATGGTGGTCCCGCAGCGAGACAAAAGTAGTCTTTTGCTTTGCGCTCAAAAGTGTAGCATTCGTTCGGTTCAGCAGTCTAGTTTTTCTGGATATTAAAAAAAAGGGGTAGGATCGTCGCTAGAGCTACAGAATTCGTTCTTTTCTTGATGCTGTCGACAGGAAGCTATGCGTTCTGTGGACAGAGATCGAGCTGTATGGGGTGACCGGCTGCAAGGATGTCGATCTATCTATATATATAAAAATAAATGTTTGTGTGTTTGTTTGCTCGGAAACTACTGAACCGATTTAGCTGAAATTTTCAGAATATGTTTGTTTCGATACCGGATTTTGAACCATCGTGGTTTGAAATTCAACCTGTCGCTGTTAGAGATAGGTGACCACATATTAAGCCATAATATTCGAAACAAATATTTATAACTTTAGTCATTTCTAATTATAGCCACGTTAGTAATTGCGCATGCGCCGCCGTAGTCAGAACGCAAGGCTTCCGCCATTTGCCGGCGAGTTACGTGCAGCCAACGCCTTCTCTAATACATAGAGTAGGACGTGGTACATTAAACAAGACTATCTCTATATTTGCCACAATAACCATATTAAACACGATTTCTATCTTTTTTTTTTTTTTTAAACAACCTTCGATTGGGGGGGGGGGGGGGGGGCAATCAAGGACTATCTCGACGTCGGCGCAGACATTGACTGCGACATTAACTTCATTACCCGTGTTAGACACGTGCGATTTCTATCGTTGTGCCGTTTCATTAATATATCTGGAGTATCTGTCTACGAGAAAACAATTGCCTGCGGTTCTGAACTGTGTTTTAATCAGGACTCAGTAGTAGGGACATTTACTGAGAGAGCATTAGGTCACAGTAACTGCTTTACCCACTTAAAGTAGCAGCAGCAGTAATAGTTGTGGTTGGGCTGTTACACCATAGTGCTCTCATGTGAAGACCGCCGGTAAGGTTATGGCGTTCTTCTGTCGGCCAGTGAAATTATACATCCTAACCTGACCAGTCTGTGGCGACAGCACTAGCCATGCGGAACCAAATCTTCTGGCTCACGACTCTCTGTCTACTCCGATGGTAACACAGATAGCAGTGACATTATTTTAGTAGTTGTACTGGTACTTAAAGAATGATGTGGTAAATATTACACTAGCCCCATTCACTACCTGTTACAATTCCTGCTCCCCATTTTAGTCCAGATGGACAGGGATGTCAATGTCAGTTACAGCAACAACAAAATATCGCCAGGTAATGATTTTCAAATATTTCGAAGAGGGAGAGAGCAGTAGTCGGTGGAAGAGGGGAGGGGAGGGGGGTAATGATTTAAATTTAAAAGAACTTAAAGAGCTTTACACGTGATTTTCAAGTTCTCATTACCTAATTTGTTTATATTTTACTAACGCTACCTCCGCTTTTCTTTTTTTTTTTTTACGACTTACTTTGTTATTTACAAGTACAGTTGTAGCTTTACTTCCGTCTAATATAAAAATACAAACAGCTTTAGCATGAGATAACCAAATAACCATTTTTGTTACCGTGCTTATAGCACCATTTAGACGACCACTAATATAAAGACACAATTATATGGTGCGTGTTCTAAAGTTGGAAAACCAGACTATCTCTATATAATAGAATGATTGCGACATTAACTATATTAGACAGGTGCGATTTCCATTGTCTTTCTTTTCCAAAAACCTTTGATGAGGGAGAGGGTAGTAGGTGGATTTAGTTGTGGGGTGGGGGGTGGGGTGGAGATCAAAGATTATTTCTTATCTGAGCAGACAATGATTGTATTAGACACGTGCGATTTCTATTTTCTTTCATTTCCATTTAGCCAAACTATGCCACAGCAACGCGTGGCCGGGTACAGCTAGTAAGATTATAAGTGCCATGCAATAGTTCCATCCTGGTTGGCTTAGACAATTATCAAACAGAGCAACAGTAGAAGAAAGTAAACACTGAAATCAGCATTGATAAGTCTTCATTAGCACACTCTCGTACACATTTCTCAGAGACGGCAACAATCTTGCTCATATAATAAGTAGTACCGCAACTTTACATCAAGATCGGCAAACAAAATGA
>CAJHNH020005024.1:27500-50000 GCA_905116865.2 Candidula unifasciata | reverse complement strand
TTGTGTTGTTTTCGACAGTGATATCCAGAAAGTCGACCGTTAAGAAATGGCAAACTACTGGATGTAAATTTGCCTAGAAAAACCACACAACAGCCAGGGGCTGTTGGGGTTAGTTCTGCAACGTCCTGTAAAGGATAGACAACTAACCTATACTTGAGTATGAAAGTACATGAGGCGGGAGAGCTAGCGAGAGACCAAGTTTATTTCAGCCAGACCTTGATGAGAGCGACATTATGCAAAGTACCTGTTACCTGACGATGATGACCCACACATAAACCAAGCAAGCTAGAATCATGTTTTTTTAAAATCATTCTTCCATAAGTCCCTCACTGATGGAGGACTGGAATGGCTGATAAAAAAAGTATGGCGATCTCTCTGGCAAACGTCTCACTGCAGAAAATAGCAGGATCGACTAAGTAAGTAAGTAAGTACTTACGTACATTATCCGTTTTCTGGAACAACAATTCTACTAAGTAAGTAGTAAGTAAGTAAGTAAGTAAGTAAGTAAGTAAGTAAGTAAGTAAGTAAGTAAGTAAGCAAGTAAGCAAGTAAGTAAGCAAGCAAGCAAGCAAGCAAGCAAGCAAGCAAGCAAGCAAGCAAGCAAGCAAGCAAGCAAGCAAGCAAGCAAGCAAGTAAGTAAGTAAGTAAGTAAGTAAGTAAGTAAGTAAGTAAGTAAGTAAGTAAGTAAGTAAGTAAGTAAGTAAGTAAGTAAGTAAGTAAGTAAGTAAGTAAGTAAGTAAGTAAGTAAGTAAGTAGGTATGTAAATGTTCCATTACCTGGAAAGACGACTCGCTGTCAACAGAGTACACTAGAACAAAAGCATCCCCGTTGTCGATAGCCAGCTTTCTCATGGCGGGAAAACACAACGAACCGGATGTATCTAAAATGTCCAAGGTCAGGTGCATACCATTCATGTCGTACTCGCCTCTGTGCAGCTCCTCAACTGTTTCTCTGCAGGAAAAAAAACAAGTTTGATTTGTGGTAATGTTGACCAAACACATCGTTCATAAGCTTAATCATATTGGCTGTGCACTATCCCTAAACTCAACTCAAGGTTTCGAGTAACAGCAAAATCTTCCTTAAGTCTGAACACCTCGATGAGTCAAAAAGCCATATCATGCATGGTAATCCAACAGTACAATCCCAGCCACTTCTTCAACCATGCCATGCAGCTATATTTAGTGCTAGATAGCACATTTCAACAAGGTTCAAACTTCTTGACACCCCCCCCCCCCCTCACCCTATAGAAAATCATACGGCGGAAACCCACCACTCCTTTCCACACACCAATGTTTTCTTGTTCACACCATCGAATAGTGCTATAATTGATATAATGATAATAATAATAATAACAATAGGAATAAACTCCACAGGGGAGCAAGGATCTACCAGTCATCAGTAGAAGTTATCCCTCGTCGACAAACGTTTCGGCCCACGAGCTCCTAGACGTTTTCAGAGAGTGGGCCCACCTGATTTCATGAAGCTCAGGGCTGGTTCCCTGCTGCACGAAATTACCGGATGGTGTTTTCTTTCGGATAGGGACAAGACGACTTGGTGATTTTGCAGAGGGCACTGTGAGATAAGAAGTCACCGCGGTAGCATAATTAGAGCAGTCTGCATACCTGGACGACCGAGCGACATGCTTACGATTGGTATGCCGGACACCTGTTAGACTTTTTTTAGCAGGTGGCAGAGGAACACTGGCAGACTATTCAGACACGATGGACTTTCAAGGGATGAGAAACCCTTTTCCACTAGACACCTGGACCAGCTCACCGAGGCCCGTCCCCTACGTTGTTCCGTTGCGTCCAAAGCCAGCTCGAGGCCCTCTCAGCAACCTCGCCCAGCCGTTTAAGTGTCCGTTTGCGTTCATTACCGCGCAATCCTAGTTCTTTAACCACATTGTAGAGCGAAGTGGAAACGAGGCCTCTCGCTCCCACTTCGACGGCAAAGACCCGTACTGTGTACGCCTCGTCTCTCCTCAGACCGGCTGCTAAATCACCGTATTTCTTGTACGTGTGATTTTTGTCCATACGCGACTCATACGGGACGGTCAGCTCAGTCAATAATAAAGCCAGTTAAAAGTTAATTGCTTAACCTTCACATGACGTTGCAGAACCAGCCCCATCATAGGCAAATTTATGTGCAGTTAGTTTGCCATTGCTTTCTAAACGGTCAGCTCTCAGTACAACTGTCGAAACTATCACAAGACAAACCGTTCGCATCTGGGGTTGAACCCTCCACCCCAGCATTACAAAGCTCCTTCGCAACACCTAAGCCCCAGACGCTGACAAACCTAGTACTTATTTTAATTAGCTTTTATTTTTCCTAAAAGAGTGTCAATAACTATCTATAAAAACCTACTTAATTATTTATTGTTATTTATTTTCTTAAGCGTATCAGAAAAGAGAGCTAAGTCCAACACTTACTTGTATTCACTAACAAATTGGTCGTAGAGAAATTGAGAAATGATGGCCGTCTTTCCAACTCCAGCTGCTCCCATCACAACTAGTCTGAAAAAGAAAAATAATATCATAAGAATTTTTTTTTTGTAATCGATCACCGGCTGTGAATTCCGGCGGAAGGTCCCGGTTAATCGTCCGCTTAGACTTTTGGCTTTCACCTGGACCTGAGTTTTGCGTGTACAACCGTTTTTCTGTTCCCTGCCTCATGGGCAGCTGTACTCCGACTTCGAAGGAAGACGTCAGGCCTATTTCTAGGATGACTATGGCCATTGTTTTGTGTGGGTCGAGACGTTGCCTGATTTGTGTGGTGTCCACTTTGTCTCCTTCTCCGCAGGTATTGCCCCCGGAGTACCCCTTTGGGGCAGCCCCCTGTGAACGGTTGGCCCTCAAGGAAAGGCAGGGGCAGATCATGGGCATTCCCCGCCATCCAAGGAGGCTCCCATGTATGCAGAGCCGGCACATGGCGCTCTGATTCTGGGCTCACCCAAATAAGCGTCACGTCCTGCACATGCCTGCTTAACCTCACAACCGTATCAGGCCTCCCGCTCGACAAGGGCTGAGCCCTCGGGAAGTCAGTGGGGGGCAGCTCGTGGGTTTTGGACTTTTGTGACCATACGAATAGGTACATTCTTTTTTCTTCGTAAGTTATATTTCTTTGACGAGCCGTTAGCCCGACAGAATTTTACATCCTGCGTCAGGCATATCGTTATCAGTTTGGTCCCAACACTCGGGCGAGTGGGGTCTTCGGGTGTGGACATTTGGTCTTTTTCCGTTCAATACAAGTTGTGATGGTCAGATTTTGAGCTTTTTTGTGTGTCGTAGTATCTAGTTTTGTCGGACATTTAGGCTTAGCCAGCCAAAGAGCTGTTGCTGTTGTGGTGTACCTCAGCGCGATGACGACGACACTGAGGGTGAACCGAGGATGTACATGGCTGGCCAGCCTATGTATGGTTGCTGTTTTGGTGTACCTCAGCGCGGTGACGACGACACTGAGGGTTAACCGAGGATGTACATGGATGGCCAGCCTATGGATGGTTGCTGTTGTGGTGTGCCTCAGCGCGGTGACGACGACACTGATGGTTAACAGAGGATGTACAGTGAACAATGTTCTCTTCACTCCGCAATCTTTTAACCAAGGGTTGTAATTTTGGCGTTTGGCAAGAATACTCATGTTCCTAATAAGTTTGATAACCTTTTTCACCCAAGCGTTTGGGGGCGGGCTGATGAGAGCCACATGGACACATCACCTCTAGGGGCCGCCAAACTCCGAGATCCCCTGACAGCTCTGTTAATGCTCATTTGAGACATTATCCGTGGCGCACGACGAGGACGTGCTGCAGGGGTCTTGAGTGAGGTTCCGTAATACCAGAACAGTGAAGAACTGGCGTCCGAGTGACGTACGGAGTATCTCCTTATACACATCATGTTGGAGTTAACTTTCCCTCTCGGCTGTGACATAAATCACCGCGCCATAATCACGAGAATGTAAAATATACGTTTAGCTTGAGACATTTTTATTACCAGAGAAATAAAATGATGCAAAACTATCGAAAGACAGACATGTTTATACATGGCGTAGGCATTCATGCGTCGCCACAGATCTCTGTCTCTGGTGTTCTGGATCAATTCTACTGAGGAAAATCCCTCAATGTCACTGTCTTAAGTCATCTATCAAAATTTCTCTTGGTCTGCCTCTTCTACCAGTGATCTTTTCAGTCGCTACGATATTTTCCAGTGTTCCTTTTCTCATCACATAACCAAAGACATTTGTCTCCTTCTCATTGTTGTAAATGATGTTCTACTTTCATTAGCCATTTCCAGGCAGTCAAAGTTAGTTGTTCTGACAGTCCAATGTATTCTCAACATTCTTTTCAAGAACCACATCTCAGTTGCCTCCCAAATCTTCCTAATTTGTTTGCTCACATTCCATATATATAATAATAATAATAATAATAATATATAATACAATATTCACTGTGTCTTATGCTCTCGTAGTTATCTGACAACATTTAGGATCATATTCACAAATTTTATGGTCAGGGGAGACAGGTAACACCCCCGAGTTCTGGGTATAATATATCTGCCATTGGATCTATAACACGTCTTCATATCACTCCATCAGTGGTAACATCAAAATACCGATCTGTTCTAAGCATATAAAACTAGACGATAGTGTTGGTCGAGTGGAAACGTTAGTTTCGTGATATTTTGCAGACAGGGCAAACACGTAGAAAGCTAGGTCACGATTGGTAGTTTAGACTCATCTCCTATCCCAGGGGAAAAAAGTTACTTTGGCATTTAACAAAGCAGCAGAATTAATGTTCTCTTTCACCGCGCCGATGAACTTTCATCAGCACACAAGAGTATCCTACTTTACCGCTGGCGTGTAATTTGTGTGGTTATGTGCTCTCTGGCTAACAATTTCCCGTTATTATCACGCCATGCGTTTCCGATACACAAAGGCACAGATTCTTTCATGTTTTATTTCCATGACTCTTAAAATAAGGAGCCCCGGTGGAGCAGCGGCCAGACTCACGCCTGCCGGCAAGAAGGTCTGGAGTTCAAATGTTTACTGAAGCAGAATTTATAGTTGACCTATTACTCACAGGGCTACCCAGCATAAATACTAGTATACAGACACGTTCTAGAAAGTAACGGTAGAATGCCTTATACTGACCAGATGCGAGTAATAGTAAAGTGAAGAGCATTTTTACACTCGTTTAGGCGTATTGGGCATATAGGGTTACACCTATATTTTAAAGACTAATCGGCACTTGATGGGTGAGTGGTCAGCATAATGCCGGCCGTCTTTACTTCCCAGGACTTACCTGATACCCACACTAGGCTGGGTCGACCTGGTAGTCGAGGTCTTTTTTTAAAAAAAAAGTCCCGTTCGGTCGAGACATGAACCCACGACTTTCCGATCGGTAGGCAAAGAGGCTAGCCGCTACACCACGGCGGCCTACTGGAACAGACATGCCAGAGGCTATTAAAACTGTCCAGTCTCTAGGCTCAGAGAAAGACAGGACAAAATACGTTTTGGAGATAAGGCGACTGTAATTACCTGAAATGTGATTTAGGTGCTTTTGTCGCCGGACTCACAGTCAGATGATGTTTGTTGGGGCTGGACGATGACATCTTGATTCTAGAACAAATAAATTAGATTGGTGTTAACACAGTGAGTAAAGTAAAGTACCCTTTTCCACGCCCTAAAGGCGTATTGGGTATATAGGGCTGCACCTATATTTTATAGACAGAACGGCACCTGGTGGGTTATGTGGTCAGCATGACGCCAACCGCCTTTACTTTCCAGGGCTGCATCTGGTACCCACTCAAGGCTGGGTCGACCTGGGAGCAAAGGTCTTTAAAAAAAAATGTCTGACCCCGTCAGGAACCGAATCCACGACCTTCTGATCCGCAGGCGAGCGTCTAGCTGCTAGACCACGACGGCTTCCGTTGACACAGTACTTTATTGAAAAAATCACTTGAAATAAAATGGGGACATGTTGTATTATTAATTGTTGATTTAATCATATTATTTAAGCTCACGATGACTTTGATAATACAACACTCCCTTGGTGTAAAGGTAAAGTCGGAAGATGTGAACCAGCTTCTTTGCACTCGCTTATTAACAAGTGCTCTGCCACCAGTACAGACAGGTGTTCAGAAACTGTCCGCCTATGTCGCCGTCCGCACGCAACTCCGTAACTACATTGACGTTCCTCCATTTACCCCAGATTGTGAACTCTGGTACCCATTACCTTGAGGCTGTGTGAACCCCTGGGAACCGCCCGGTTTCGAACACCGGCCCTGGGTTGCAGCGAGTCGCAGCTGGATTTGAAAGCCAGTCTCCTATTGACTGCGTTACCGCGGCCCTCTTGGTGTGTGTGTGTGTGTGTGTGTGTGTGTGTGTGTGTGTGTGTGTGTGAAAGCCGAAGACTTCAGAAATACCGTCTCGGTAACTGAGGCTTCTGCAGAAACAAGCTGTTGGTTAGGTGGTGGATTCAGTACATAGTGATTGATTGATTAGTTGGATAGTTCATTTGTTGCGAATTCTTTGAAAGACATTGAGTTTTAACTTATTAATCCATTGCACTGGCTTTTAGGTCATCTGGACATAAAAAATGTTTGCAGGTATTGGAGTGAAGTTTATGATAAGACTTTACTTCAAATCCAAAATAAACTTATAAATTATTCGAACTATTGTTGAACTCGTGAGTTGGTTGAGGGCCTATGCTCCATTGTTAGTTAAAAAGACAGAAAAAGAAAAAAAAGAATTGTAGAACTCTCCTTTCTCGTTTCAGGCTAAGAAATTTATGTGTGGATTCCGTGACTCAGTTTTAGAGGAAAATAATATACCCACTGCCTAACCCTCCCCCCCCCCACCCCCGCCCCCCACCCCACCCCTACAAACAAGCAAGTGGTAAAATTTAACTAATTTGGGAGTTTCCATTTAAAATCGGAGTGAATATACATAAGAAGCGAAGAAATAATACTGTAGTCTGCATGCAAGTTTGCAAAATCTGTAAAACACGCTAAACTCCAGCTGTAGAACAAGACTTAAGTCCAGAAGTTGCCGAACAACTAGAAATTTCCTCCAGAGTTCACAGCTGGTGAATGCTAACAAGAAGCTAAGAAAACTGCGGTCTCAGCAAAACCACCAGACTCACAACTGAGAACTTGTATACACTAGGGACGCTGGCACCATATCTCCTGTATTCACTTTCTCCTTCATTTTGACATTTTAAAAATAAATGATATATTGAGTACGATGACGTCAATCCTTCCTCATAATCAGAAATGTACTTTAAGCAAAATATAAGGACAAGAAAAAACAGAAAGGGAACGGTGGAGGTCATAAAAAATACTTAGGTTTAAAAAAAAAACTGCAAGCGTGCATTCGATTTTATTATAATAAGAACGATGTCAATTCAAGCAAAGTAAATAATAAATATATCCCCTAGAGATAGTCTGGAGAGGAAAAACCACACATACTAAAGCCACCTTAACATTTGAAGCTCAAATGAATATTTGAGATGACAGGTGTGATTTGCCATATTAAAAATTTTGTGGTTAGCTCAAATTAGGATGCCAGCTTGTACATTTGTTTTTGTATTTGGCAGATTCTGTCCCCAGAGAGCAAATTAAAGCGAATACACTTTTAATATCCTGTCTGCATTTTTGTGAATGACATGCGTTTGATCAGCTTGATTAATTCATCATATTGCCAGCGAAAAGGTTAAAGGGTAAAATCGAGAGGATGGACTTCAATTGCACCAGGTTTTATTCCACATGGTTCGGTCTCTCTCTGCAGAACGGCTAGTCGACGTGCAGAGAGCATCACACAAAGCACTAATTTCGTAGCTCCGGCGACGGGATGTTCTTAACAATTGCACTTGTGAACTCAACCGGGCAGTCATGAAACGAGCCCACGACCTTCAGAGAGCGAGGTAAACGGCTTGACCACTTCGCAGTAGCTGCTAAAGAACCGAAATAATGCATACATAGGCAGACATGCTAATTGGTAAGTAGCAGTGAAATGGATCAAGAGACAGACAGACATATGAGCAAATAAATAAGCAAGAGAAAGACGGACGGCAAACAGACAGAAAGACAGAGCAGAGACACGTATCAAGGGAATGCAGACTAGGATACTGAGGTCAGTGAAGAAAAAGATAAGACATTTATGGCTTGATTTATTGATATCACACACATGGAAGCAATGACACCGAATAATTACAGTCAATTTGAATTTCCTGAAATTACAGACACACGCTGAGGGTGGTGGCGACATCGGAGGCTAAACAAACAAAATACAACATGGAATTCCCAGAAACACGATTACAAGCGATGTTTGTTTTTATTCTTTGAGTGTGTATTGATCATGGTCTCCGATTACATCTCACTATCTTTTCCACAGGACGGCCTCTGACAAATAACATATTGCCCGCTTTGAGAAGGCTGCTCATTCTTGCATGCCAGGAGAAATCATTCTCTTCTCTATAAGCGCACGAATATGTTTGTCTAGCTTTGGTACTCAGACGTAACGCTTGCCTGCGGATCGGAATGTCGTGAGTTCAGGTCCTGACCCAGCCGGATTTGTTTAAAAAATCATGTTGACTCCCAGGTGGAACCAGCATTTAGTGGGTACTATGTACCAACACTTCGTGGTATGGGGACGTCGCAGGTCGACCCAGCCTAAAATGGGTACCAGGATGGGCTGTCCTGAGAAAGTAAAGACAGCCGGCGTAATGCTGACCACATTACCCACAGAGTGCTGATGGTCTGTAAAAATATGAGACGCTCTGCCCATATGCCCGATGCACCGAAAGGCGTGAAAAAGGGAACTTTACTTTACTTTACTTATGTAATAACACTGGTAAGTGAAAGCGGCAGGCGTGATGCTGACCACATCACCCACCAAGTGCCGATTGGTCTATCAAATAAAGGTCGCGCCCTCTTTGACCAGTACGCCTAAAGGCGTGGGAAATGGTCCTTTACTTTACTTACATAGACGTGATTCCAGTGGAGCCAACGCACAGGTACCTTTACTTTACTTACATAGACGTGATTCCAGTGGAGCCAACGCACAGGTACATTTACTTTACTTATATAGACGTGAGTCCAGTAGAGCCAACGCACAGGTACATTTACTTTACTTATATAGACGTGAGTCCAGTAGAGCGAACGCACAGGTACCTTTACTTTACTTACATAGACGTGAGTCCAGTGGAGCCAACGCACAGGAACCATTGAGCTAGAGGCTTTGGAATTAATCAGGGCGCTCAGTCACACTCATTCATAGAGGTACTCAAAGCTTGTTTAATTGCGCAGTAATAATAAACATTTTTTAAAAGTAACTTAAAGCATGGGTTCAAATTCGAACCGAGCCGGACACGTTTCAAAAATGATCCTTGCTCCGAGGTTAATGCAACGTTAAATGGGTACCACGTAAATCCCTGGAAAGTAAAGGCAACGCGTGATACTGGCCCCGATTGGTCTATAATATATAGGTCTGGAACTATGTGCCAAATACACTTGAAGACGTGGAGAAAGGTCCGCTACTTTACTTTAACAAAGATGACGTCCAGTTTTAGTGAAAGGTATAACAAGACCAACACATTCTTTCTGGGGTTCTGGACAGACATTTCATATTTTGTTTAGTAACACATGTTCGAAATGTGCAAACGTAAATTCTAGCCCTCAACAAAAATTAATAGTAGTTAAATAAAGCTTTAAAGGACTCTTTTGAAACGATCTGCGTTTCTCACACACACTCTCTCACACAAACACTTATATATATGTATATATGTATGTGTGTGTTGTGTGTGTGTATATATATATATATATATATATATATATATATATATATATATATAGATATATATATATATATATATATATATACATAAATACATATATACATACATATATATTCATATACATCTATATATATATATACATACATATATACATATATACTGCTAGAGCAATCGTCATTTTCTGGGTGAAGTGTTCAACATAACGGCCTCTACCTCACAAGACACTTCCTGGCACCCATTTTAGTCAAGGTCGTCCTGGACGCCAAAGTAAGTTTTAAAAAAATGTTAAACTTCATGTGGATTCGAACCTTAAACCTTTGGCTGCACTGCAGTGGTTAAAACATCTCTTCCAGAGTGCAACACAAAACAATTAGACAGGGCTGTAGCAAATCAATGTGTTTAAGGTCTTTTGTTTCTTGCGAACAGCAAAAGAAATATCGATTTAAGAAGGTAAATGTAGAAAAGCTTCTTCCTCTTCTTCTTTACGTTCACCAGTTATAAACTCTGGTGGAAAGTTCTGATTGTTCGTCCAGGACTGCAGTCCTGTTTCAGAACCTGAGTGCTGTGTGTGCATCCGTTTGACAGATCTGACACATTTGTATGCAGACTGTTGGTTCTGTGCCTCTCAGGCAGAGTAGAAAAGCCAAAGACATCACTTATCAGAATAAAGACAATTTTGTGCTTAATTAATCAATAATTTGTTGATGGTTCATTATGGAATGTGAAAACGATCTCTGCATTTGGCTGAACAGGACTTGTGAAATTCTAACAGATCTGCTCTACATGATATTTGGTGAATGTTTAACCTTTCAGAGGCCACTTGAATGGAAACATGGTATACTAAGAGTTGATACAAATACACGTTTAAAATAAAACTTTTGTAATCTTTTTCCCTGCTTAGAGTCCATACCGTGTGTCGTGAGTTAATACAAATACACGTTTAAAATAAAACTGTTGTAATCTTTTCACATCCCTAGAGCGCATGGCATGTGACGTGAGTAATCATATTTGTCCTCAGTCTGCATGTCCTGCCAATATTATCTGCATAAAATGTTTCATAACAGGATGACAAAAAACCTTATCATTTGTAAGGAGTACTGAAGTCCCCACCTCCCACCTCAACTCCGCCTGTTCTCACTAACTGATCAAAGAATGAATATCTTTAATAAAGCATAGATATTATTTTAATTTCCATAAAGCCTGTGCCTTACTGCAACAGAACGCCACTAGAGGAATGTCAGCACTTAATCAAACATGATCTACGACATGATGTGATGTTACTCATTAATTAACTAACGCCCACCTGTGAAAATCTGGTTGTTTCATGTCAAAATATGTAGGTCAGTAGGTGATCTCCCACGTATAAGGTCACTCAGTGTATTATATGTCAGGCTGAAATCAACTTTGATGTCTGCAGTGAGTCTCACAATACCATTTGTCTTTTTTCAGTAGAGACTAATAATCTAGCTAAACCAGGTTCAGCAGTTGCTCAAAGAACTCAGCAATTTGTCTACTTCAGAAGAGGCAAATGAATCCCCGCTCTTCCACCTCGCCCAAGCCACCAAAAAGTTTGTAGACCATAAGTTATGACCACAACAAAATGAAAATGAAATGACAGCCATTCGGGGCAGGTAACGACTTTTAAAAAACTTGCAGAGACTGAGTTACAACCGGTGAGATAGAAATAGCATCCATATTGTTAAACGTTGTATTCTATAAAAATAACACTATAGATTGTAGGTATGATAACCACAGTATAAGATATAAATAATATTCATATTAAACAACATTGTTGCTAAAAAAAATGTACACAGTGAGATGTCAGAACAACAGTGTGAGACAGAAATGACATCCACATTGGAAAACATTGTTTTTTTAAAAACTGTAGACACCAAGTTATATAACAATGACAGCTATTCCCAGAAATCTCATTTACCCGTATGAAACAGTTAATCTGGAACTCTGTTTGGCTATCAGTTGGGTTAGGTTAAATTTAACTCCTTACTTTATTATGTTTATGCATGAAAATAACCATCCGAACCACCACATACATAATACGTTGGATTTCGAAGTTTTGAACATTGACTGAGCTGTATTACCTTACTGTTCGCATATTTTAATTGTTTTTTCTTGCGCTCTTCGTCTAATAAAAGCACTCCTATGTGCAGTCATTTGTTTTGAAAGAGTTGTAAGAGACTAAGATAACAATGATACTCTATAGAATGCACCGTATGGAAGTCAAGGCAGGTGAATCCAGTCTATGTTGTCTGCCAGGTCAAAATAGAAAATAATATTTAACAAGAAAAACACAGTAGAAGAATGCACAGCAGGAGTCTACCGATCATCAGTAGGTTGGTCCCTCTTTCAACAATCGTTTCGGCCCGGTATCCTCCAAGATCCTAGACTAGTGGTTCTTAACCTTCCTAATACAGCTGCCATTTAATACAGTTCCTCGTGTAGTGGTGACGCTTAAGCATAAAATAATTTTCGTTTCTTCTTGATATCTTTAGTGAATATGTGTTTTAAGATGGTCGTAGGCGGCCCCTGTGAAAGGGTCGCTGGACCCCCAGAGGGGTCGTGACCCACAGGTCGAGAACCGCTGTTCTAGACGGTCTCAGAGGGCGGGCCGACCTGGGTCATAACGCCAGGCCTCCGTCTTTTCCTGCTGCACTTTATCTGACGTTCGGGCAAGACGAAATGACGGTTTCGCAAAAGGTACTGATGTTACCAAATAATCTGCTTCGTATGGGAACAGTCACTACTTTGGAGACTGAACACTAGTGGAAATGCCGATGTTTAGTGTAGGCAATTGTTATAACATAACATAATAACGTATCATAACCTAAGATAACTTAACATAAAAATATAATACTTCTTATATCACTGACTGTTTTGTGAGTTTGCACCTTCCCTACACAAGAAACGATCTTTCATCTAATCAAGCCAGGCAGGATATAATATTGTCAATATATTTCCTAGTCCAAAACCTTATTTTTCGTCGCGGTTTTGATCATGTTCGATTAGCAATAAAATAATTATAGCCCCTGGAGATGCGACACGCTAAATCGATTTGTACGGTGCTATCTCTATGTACACATTTATCCTAGCCTCTGTTTGCATACATTTATGGCAATAACCGCAATAAAGCTTTCAGGTTAAATGTTTGTATTTCTGATAGAATGATTTAACAGTTTTTCATGTTGCGACTTCACAACACCCTCACCATTCCTATTACCCTCACAAACAGGCACCACCATAACAACAATAACAGCACACCATATATATATATATATATATATATACATAAATACATACATACTTTGTTATGTTATAACGATTGCCCACACTGAACAACAGCATTCCCAAGAGTGTTCAGTCTTCAAAGCAGTTCACACACACTCACACACACACACACACACATATATATATATATATTCCCAAGAGTGTTCAGTCTTCAAAGCAGTTCACACACACTCACACACACACACACACATATATATATATATATATATATATAAGTGTGTGTGAACTGCTTTGAAGACTGAACACTCTTGGGAATGCTGTTGTTCAGTGTGGGCAATCGTTATAACATAACAAAGTAACATAACCTAAGATAATTTAACTTAACATAAAAATATAGGAAAAGTAAGAAAAGATCCCGTTTTACACCTTTAGGAGCATCGGGATTATGAAAATAGCACTGATCTTTTTACAGACCAATTGGCCCTAGGAGGGTAATGTGGTCAGCATTAGCCGGTCGTCTTTACTTCCCCAGGACATACATCCTGGTGCCCATTTTAGTTTGGGTCGACCTGCGACGCCCCCTACCATGATTAAAATCAACACAGCCAGCAGTGACATAACAATATATAATACTCTTTATTTCACAAGTTATGACTGTGAATCTGCAACCATGACCAGACTGCAGGATAATGTTAAGAGGGGTGTGGCCAGACAAAAGCACTGCGCAGAATCCAAGAAGAATAAGAAACCAACACAGAACTGGTATTGTAAGCCGCTACATGCTGCGGGATTTACTAAGGAGGGGATCCGAGCACTTATGGACTGAATGGTTCGATGAGCAATGAGGATAATGTGTCGACTAACTAACTTACATAGTTGAATGTGAGTAGACCACAAGACAGACAGAAACGGACGGCGGAGAGATAACATACACGAAGACCAACAAACACGTGGCGTCATCAGCAAAGAGAGGGTCAATCGGAGAAAGGCATACTTAAATTTTTTCACGTGGATTTATAGTAATTTGACCCTCGTCCCTGTGTAGTAAGACCGGACACCCGTGTGTATTATTGCGCACATAAAAAAATAATTGGCAGTTGAAAATCGAAAAAAGTAGCCTAAAGCGCTGCCCAGGCAAAATTTAAAGTTTAAAATCTACCCAAAGTAATTTAGGATCCTCGCCCGTGCTACAGAGTTCGTGCAAAGCGCTGAGGTTCTTAGGACTCAAACGTGAGTTAGAAGAAGAAGGGAGCACTTATGGGCTACACCAGTCAGCCATGATGTAGATCTGTTGAATAAAGATAAATTAGAGCTAACATATCTTATTTCGCCTTTATGATATCACATATCCATTAAAGCAACAACATCACGTGATAAATACCTTATATATATATAAAATTAGCCACACCTCCACCGTCCCCGCTATTTATCAGTTCTCGATCTAAGTATTTGTTAAAGATGTGTTTTTCCTTAATCATATATATATATATATATATATTTAAGGAAAAACACATCTTTAACAAATACTTAGATCGAGAACTGATAAATAGCGGGGACGGTGGAGGTGTGGCTAATTTTCTGGTCTGTGCAGAAAGAAGTAGAGAAACAAGTGGAGAAACAAGTGGAGAAACAAGTGGAGAAACAAGTGGAGAAACAAGACAATAAACAGACCGCGGTAAAAGAATCCTGTAGGTGGCTGTGACAGCAATTGATGAAAAATCCCACACCCTGTCATCAATCATCATTACACCGCTGAAAGAGTTCGTTTTCCTGTGTTTTAATATGACGTTTTTCTTGCCAGTGTTTTGTTATGTTATACCGATTTAGAAACGGATAACAGGCGTACATCATCGTCATAAGCATCATCATTATCTTCACTACCATCATTGTCATCACTATAAGTGTAATCAGCATCAAAATAAAATGACACATTAACCTTAGTCGATTCCTCATTTCTGATTTTTCCTATGTAAACGAAACCTTTTGATATCGGTATGAAATTCAGCATTTACCTTTGAGCGCTCTCATAAACGATTTTCTTAGCTTTTCTGTTAGTATTCCTCCTTTTTTTTTTTTTTTTTAATTTCATTTGTGTTGTTTCATATTTCAGAACTTGTTTTGTGAGTCCTTGTTCCCACCCCCCCCCCCCCCCCCCCGCTCACCCCCACTCATTTCCTTGACATTTCCCTAAAGAATCAACAGGAAGGCCTGTTTGATTAATTTCTTTCCTCTGAAGAACATCGCTCTCATCACGTTGTTCCTGAAAGAAACTCGGTCCCTCGCCAGCTCAAGGATTCACTGATATCATTTGCCCATCTTCGTGTTGGTCGGCCCCTGCACCTCTTTTTATGGTACTATGTCCTCTGCTATTATTTTTTTCTTATCCGCTTTGATATGCTGCGTCCCAGACAAGTTGCTGTCTATTAGCCAATCTTCCTTGATGTTAAGATCTGTTAAGTGTCAGTATTTTTTTCTTTTCTTTGTCCATGGTATTCTAAGAATCTTTCTAAAGCATTTCAGCTCAAAAGCCCCCTTTTTGTTTACATTTCATATGATTTGAACGACACTATTATATTTACTAGTAATAATCTTTTTCTTCGTTTTCACTTGCTGTAACTGTACCGCAAAGCTCTGGTTGTTCGTCCTCTCTTGACTTCAGTCTTATTCCAGGACTTGAGTGTTGCGTACACATCCATTTTACAGATCTAACTTATTTGTTATACATGGAGTTGGAAACAGTTACTACACGTGTGGCTGTTTGTTCTGCTACCCTTCTAGTGCTGTAAAAGCAATGGCTATCTCAATGATCATGCATGACGTAGTTGTCTGGTAAGCGCCGCTGTCTTCTCCTATTGTTTTCCTCATTCTGTGTGCCGTGTATGCCCATGCTGACCGTGATTCGCGCATCTGCATAGACGATGATGTCTTCTGCTGTGCGTGTAGAAGATTAAATGGCTTGGCCATATTTATAAAATACAATCACAGCAACTACCATACAGGTGAAAAGATCTACATGAAAGCATAAAAATATTCGTTAATAACAATGAAGACCTCCTGCATCTACACAGACTATCAAAAATCTTTGTTACCCATGGAGGGCAAACTGTTCCTTTCCGTGAGGCTTAACGAAAAAAATGAAATGTGATGATCATGATAATGATATGCCCTATAGAGCCCTTTACGTAACTTACTAAACACAGTCTTTCAATATAGAAGACAATATCCCTGTACCCGCGAACGGCACAATTTTCAGTTTATAGTTGCTAAGCAAACAATCATTCGGCCGATTAGCGGCCACACTGCACACACAGGCTATCAGTAAATATCAAACAACTACAACTGTTGGCTAGTGGCAAGCGGTTTAGTTATTTACAGAAGTGTAAGTGTAATGTGAAATGAAAATAACGTCACGCCAAGTGGCATAGTAAAGTCAGATGGCACCAAGTGCGGAACACTTCCTGTCTATTCCCCCTCCTATATCCTTTTTTTTAAAAAAAAGTCCCTTTTCCACGTATGTAGGCGTTTTGTGAATATAGGGGTAGACCTAGATGTGTATAGACCAATTGGCACTTGGTGGGTGATGTGGCCAGCATCACACCGGCCGCCTTTACTTCGCAGGACTGCGCCCGGTACCCACTCAAGGCTGAGTCGACCTGGGACTTAAGGTCATCCACATACATTTGTTTTTTTACAAACTTATATTTGATCATTAGTCGCCATGGTGTAGCGGCTACACCCACGCCCGCGGATCGGAAGGTCGTGGGTTCAGATACTGACAGAGAGGGATTTGAAAAAAAAAATAACTTTAACTTCCAGGTCGACTCAGCCTTGAGTGGGTACCAAGTGCAAGAACTGGGAAGTAAAAGCTGCCTGTGTGATGATGACCACATCATCCAGCTAGTGCCGATTGATCTATAAAATATAGGTCTAGCCCTATACGCCCAATAATCTGGCAGGTGTGGAAAAGGTTCCATTTTTAAAATTTTTTTTGCCATTTTGTCATCGCATCCCCCCTCCTTTCCACCTCTATAATGACACCAGGGGCAGCCCGCCCCCAACAGCCCCTTTCTTATGGCCCTACATAAATGGCACATCGAGATTATAATGCCAGGTCAGACCAGTATCTTTTTTATACTAACAGGCACTCGTTGGTTATGTAGCTATTACCGCCCCAGCCATCTTTACTAAACAGTACATTTTCTGGTTTGCATCTAGGCCAACCTAGTAGCCAAGATCAGTTATGAAAATCCCACCTGCATGGGGTATCGAACCCAATACCTTCATGTCATTATGCACTTTATGTGCTAATAGTAACACATCAATTGACTTTAACAGTGACCTGGCTGTAAGTTTAATACAAACATAGTTAGTTATATTACAGGGCAGGCGACACTGGAGTGGAACGTTGTATTTTGACATATCAGAATACAGAGTAATACGCCTGGTTGATTCGTTTCCCCTTTCTCTGTAATTGTAAGTAAAGTAAAGGACCCTTTTCCACGCCTTTAGGCGTATAGGGCATATAGGACTAGACCTATATTTTTATAGACCAATCAGCACAAGATGAGTTATGTGGTCTGCATTACGCCGGCCACCTTTACTTCCCGGGACTGCACCCGGTACACACTCAAAGCTGGGTCGACCTGGGAGCCAAGGTCATTTTTGAAAATAGTCCGGCTCCTCTGTCATTATATTCCAACCATTTTCTGGTGCCAGTTTTTAAAAGACTGTCGCCAACTCTAAAAAAAAAAAAAAATACGGCTTAGTAGCCGTTCTTTAAAGCACGACTTTATTAATATTATATAATTTAAAATTTCTCCACGCGGTAGAGGATGGTTAACACACTGCGGTATGGCCAACGCAGCTATGGAATTTTAAGCTAATATGCTATAGAAAGACTTTTAGAATATCTTGGACAAAGAAGAGGAGAAATACTGACATCTTGAAAGATCTGAACATCAAGTAAGATTGGCTAATAAACAGCATCCTGTCTCGGAAGCTGAAATATTTTGGTCATTTCAAGCGATACAACGGACTGGGAAAAATTATAGCAGAAGGCATGGTGCCAGGAAGGAGGGACAGGGGCCGACCGACACGAAGATGGGCACAGGATATAGGTGACTCCTTGAGTATGAAAGTACATGAGACGAAAGAGCTGGCGAGAGACCAAGTTTCTTTCAGGCAGACCGTGATATGAGTGACGTTCTGCAAAGGACCTGCTACACGATGATGATGATGATTTAAAATATGTTATAATATTGATTGCAGGCCAGCAAATACAATGATAATTATGAGAAATACTAATATTGTGCCGGTAAACGAGGCATAGACATCTTGAGGGCCCCTGCTCCTAGAAAATTATAAAAAGGCTGAGCCCAAGTTAACGCTGTATACCCAATATGTTTTATGAAAAAGGCCACATACCTCCACTTCTCATTATCTGAGTAAATATAATATTAATATTACAACGGATATCATTTTATTGCCAATATCTACAGGAAATCCCGTAAAGAGGTTAATGACAGATTTATGATGACATGTTTATACACGTTTTGAAAAGGGAATGTGACGGGTTTCCCATAATTTCCTCAAAATTAATAGATATCGACACATAATGAGTAGACTGGTTAGTGTACCTCAAGGAGTAGAGGCGTCAACAAAAATATTGCTGGGTATTGTTTGACAAACGGGCGAAGGAAGTGGGGTTGGGTAGGGGGGGGGGGTCGGGTTCCCTAGCCCCAGGTTCCGGTGGGCCTGCCAACGAGGCGCTTGAAGGCAAAAATAGTAATTGCACTGAACCATATTTTCTTTTATCTGGGCCTACTTCCCGCGGAAAAACGAATTCATTACACAAAGCCCAGACTCCAGAGTTCCAGCAACGACCCCGGATCATCAAAAGATCCCCACTGGTAAGGCCAAGGACAAAGCCCTGAATCAATTCTATCAGATTCAGAGCGCGAGCTAAAAAGCTTAGCCACTTAGCCACGCAAATATTCAACCCCCCACCCCCTTTCCATACCTCCGTGTACAGTATGTCACGAGTCGGTAGCTATACAACGTAATGGGACTCATTAATTATTCAGCAATTATTGAGAGATAACAACATTCACCTAATTATTTACTTCTTTTTACCATATTGAACACAACAGGAAAGAGAACATGTGAGTCAAACTGTACTCAAACGTTCCACATTTCCAAGATAGATAAAGAAACTCAGGGAGTGGCCGAGCGTCTAGCCGCTCGTCGCGGATCGGAAGGTCGTGGGTTCGCTCCCTGGCGGAGCCAGACTTTTTTTCAAAAATGACCTTGGCTCCCAGGTCGAACCAGCCTTGAGTGGGTACCGGGTGCAGTCCCGGGAAAGAAAAGGCGGCCGGAGGGATGCACCACATCACCCTTCTGTGCCGATTGGTCTATAAAAATATAGGTCTAGCCCTATATGCCCTATACGCCTAAAGGCGTGAAAAAGAGTGCTTTAATTTTTTTTACTTACTTTTTTAAAGAAACTCAAGGTATATAAGAAATGAAATATAAACTTACAGTGAGTATTAAAAAGAAGCAGTCACCATCTTTTAGTCAGATAATGAGAAGAAACAAATAAGTCACACAGGAAACATTTACGAGAAGAGGGCCTTTTGTCATGACATGGATGGTTGTCCGGGTAGAAAACAAAGTAAAGCAAAATAAGATGTTGATAAGTTAAAATGTAAGGTTAAACAAGTGTATGTTGCATTTCGGTAACAGTTGTGTCTAGGTTATCTCCTGTGATAATAAATGCAATCCAGTGGAGGACAACACACACCAAAGATCAAGAAAGATGCAGACAAAGTAACACCCATAGATACGATTTAAATATATTGTTTATTCAATGGATCAACATCATAGCACAAAGGTGTAACTGATAAGTGCTCAGTTCTAATTCTAACTCAAGCCTGAGTCTGGAGATGCTCATCGCAGTGCACGAACTTTTTAGCACCGGCGAGGATCCTGAAATACTTTGGGAAGATTTTTAATTCTCAATTTTGCCTGGGCAGCGCCGTTAGGCTACATTTTTTCGATTTCTAATTGTCAAGGTATTTTTTACGTGCGCAATAATACAAACGGGCGTCCGATCTAACTACACAGAGACCAGGGCAAATCACTAGAAGTGCACGTGAAAAAATGCCAGCCTTCACCGGAGTTTGAACCCGGGACCTCCAGCACTCTAAGCGGATGCCATACCTCAAGACCACTCAACCCCTCTCCTCCGATCCGATATACATTCAGAAACGTAAAAAGACCAAAACATAGGAAACTGTCTTTAAACGGGAAAAATATGATAGGGAATGGGAAGGGATAATTATTTTACACTTACAAACAATTGTAGGACCTTGCTGTATAAGGCAAAAATCTACACAATAAATAAACAACTAGAAAATTGAACTGAGTTTCCGCAGATGTGGATACATAGAAAGCAATCGAACAAATCGTCTTTGACGAAACTTGAATTTAAAGGTAAGTTGCTGAGAGAGACAAATGAAATATTTCGGCCACATTAAAAGACAACTCTTTCAAAAATTATACAGGATAAAGAATTTAAAAAAAAAAATTTGTAAGAGGTAGAAAACGATACAGTTGGAAGGTCAACATCAAGAGATAGACGAATAGCCCTCTATTGAGGGATTGTACAACAAAGACAATATACAGTGCTTTGGAGATAATTGCAGCCAACCTTCAGTATGGAGCGACCATAAGTGATTGACTGATAGCAAATTTGATTGGTTACTAGTATGATGATAAAGTCTTTTTTTAGAGGTACGCAGTACTGACACCTTTTTGTTAGGCACCCTTAATTTAGTGTTACCATTAGGGCTGTACTAAATGTTCGCTTCGTATTCGCTTCGCGGCCGAATAGTGGACCTAATAACTATTCGGTATTCGGCCGAATAGTTGCGGTCGGGCCGAATACGAACAGTCGTTACCTTACATCCGTTTCTGGACTGGTGGAAAATAAGATTTCCCACCTTGGTTCATACTGTCAAGCGTTATGTTTGTGCACCACCTACGATCGTACCACGTGAACGTCTGTTTAGTACAGCTGGAAATACCTTCAGTGAGACAAGAAGCTTAATGCTAACAACATGGAACAATTTTTTTTTTTTTTTTTTGGAAAGCTAATGCCGCTCTAATGGATTAACTAAGCTGTCAGTGACAATTTACAAGTTTAGTTACTTGTTTTAAAATTAAGAATACTTTCATTCCTAGGTATTAATTACCACAGACTGACTGAAGGATGCAAAACATGAAATGTTTTTAAATGTTTACTATTCTGTATTAAATTTTGTGAAGTAACATTTCAGCGTACATTTGACATTATGGATGTTTTTTTAAGATCTATTTTATACACAAAAGTGGAAGAGTTGGCATCAGATTGAACCGTGGGAAGACAGAAGTAACGGTGGTATCAAAGAAAATAATTATTCCTAAATGTGTAATAAAAGTCAATGGTTTTATTTTGGGACAAGTACATAAATTAAAGTATTTGGGCACATGGATAACATCAGATGGAAGATGCATTACTGAAATAAGAAACAGAATAGGACAGGCAAAAACTGCATTTTGTAAAACGAAGAACATCTTTTGCAATATATCATTGTAATTAAAGGTTAGAAAAAGAATTCTTGCTTGCTACACATATCCAGTTTTAACACATGGCTGTAAGTCCTGGACTATCGGTAGGCAGGCCAAACAATTTCTTGAGGACTCAGAGATGTGTTTTTACAGAACAATGCTTAAAATACATTGAACAAAAAAAAAAAAAAAAAAAAAAAAGCATCCAAAAGGTTTTGAGAGAGGCGGGAGCCCGAAGATAACTACTCACAGACATCAGAAGGAGACAGTCATCATTTTTCTGCCATGTTATATAGATGAGGGAAAATGAAACATGTGGTGACTACCTGAAAGATATTTGGAAGGAGGGATAGAGGAAGACAACGAGAGAAGATTCTTGACAGTCTTGTTGCATGGCATGGAGGTGTGTCAGCACACGAACTAATACATGCTGCAGGAGATCGCAGATTGTGGCGAGGCATAATCGCCCATGCCAGTCTGTTAAGCACCTGATGATGATGATTTACTATTCGTATTCGGCCGAATAGTTAGTCCAGCTATTCGTATTCGGCCGAACAGTCAAAATCACTATTCGGTACAGCCCTAGTTACCATACTCTAAACTTTGTGACAAGTTAGTTGAGTATCCTTTACAGGACGTTGCAAAACCAACCTCAGTATTTTTCGGCTGTTGTAGTTTTTCTAGGCAAATTTTACGTTCAGTAGTTTGCATTGCTTACTAAACGATCAGCTCTGGCTACCACTGTCAAAACTAACGCAAGACAAACCGTTAGCAGCTGGGGATGAACCCAGCTCCACGAAATTACGAAGCGCATTCGCAACGCCTAAGCCACGGACAGTGATGAGTACTGACACCTTTTATAC
>CAJHNH020005024.1:7500-22500 GCA_905116865.2 Candidula unifasciata | reverse complement strand
ACATACATACATACATACATACATACATACATACATACATACATAAAACTGGCTTGCCTTACATTTGATGACAATTTAAATTCTTTGTCCATTACATTCGCTTTTTTACAAATCTTCTGTAATTAATAATTAATGAACTCACTCATTCAAACATTTGTTATATTTGGCTATTGAACATAAATAAATAAGTATACTAGCGAAAAGTTAAACAAAGAAAGAATCCATACGTTAAAAAAAATGTCTTTTGCTACGGGAAAAAAAAAAGTAATAAATAAAGCTCGCGTTGAAAATCCCTTGGCTAGAAATATAACTATTCGCTTTGTCAGAATAGGTCGGTATCGTCAGACGTCAGTGTCAAGGTTTTTCTTCTTTCATAAACAACACAAATAATGATAACAAAAATGTTGTATAAGTTCTTTCTGCCTAGAACGAACACAGCGTAGTTCCATATCGTATTTAAAAGTGTCAGTCAAATGTCACAATGTTTCTCAATGTATCTTTAAACACATCCTGAATATGCATGTTTATTAGTTTATACCACAACTACCACCACCTCCACCATCATCACGACAACAACTACTACTATTACTACAACAAATACTACTACTACTACCACTACTAGCACTACTGCTACTACTACTTCTACTACTACTACCACTGCTGTTAATCCTGCTGCTGCTTCCACTACACCAGGTACTACTGCTACTGCTACAAAAATAACATATACTACTAATGCTGCTGCTGCTACTGTTGCTGCTGCTGTTGCTACTACTACTATTCCTACTACTACTACTACTACTACTACTACTACTACTACTACTACTACTACTACTACTACTACTACTACTACTACTACTACTACTACTACCACTACTACTACTACTACTAATACCACCACCACCTCTTCTTCTTTTTCTTTTTTCTATTCTTGTTCTACTTCTCTTCATTTTCCTGTCCTTCCTCCCTCTTCTTCTTCTTCTTCTTCTTCTTCTTCTTCTTCTTCTTCTTCTTCTTCTTCTTCTTCTTCTTCTTCTTCTTCTTCTTCTTCTTCTTCTTCTTCTTCTTCTTCTTCTTCTTCTTCTTCTTCTTCTTCTTCTTCTTCTTCTTTCTATTCTTCTTCTTCTTCTCTTTATTTTCCCGTTCTTCCTCTTTCTTCTTCTTCTTCTTCTTCTTCTTCTTCTTCTTCTTCTTCTTCTTCTTCTTCTTCTTCTTCTTCTTCTTCTTCTTCTTCTTCTTCTTCTTCTTCTTTCTTCTTCTTCTTCTTCTTCTTCTTCTTCTTCTTCTTCTCTTCTTCTTCTTCTTCTTCTTCTTCTTCTTCTTCTTTCTTCTGTGTTAGCCTTTACATGGATGATTGCACGTTGTATTGTTGTTGACATATAGTTTGTAATATATGCGCATATCATACTAACACAATGATTTCAGAAAACCACATAATAATGTTTAGTTCCTTTTTCTTATCGTTCACCGGCTATAAACTCCAGCGGAAAGTGCTGTTAGTTCGTCTGCTACTTGACTTTAGTCTTATTCAAGACCTTGAATTTTCCAGGCACATCTATTTTAAGGATCTGCTTTTTCATATGGAAACAGCCAGTTCCTCTCTTCTCAGTGAGATTCGCTTTGACGTCAAAGGAAAAACCCTTAAGCAGCCGCCTTTAACGACATGCTTGATAGGGAGGCAATTGGGATCATTTTTTTCTCTATGTATAATCCCAAGCTCCGCCCCTATCCTCAGCCTGTTTTGTTTTTGGCTTTGGAAAATTGACTCATACGTGGTCTAGGTGTTCTAAGCCCAGGAGGTGCAACGTATTTTCATCTAAACAGTTTCACTATTGTCACATTAGTTTTAATTTACTCTAATTATGTGTGTTTATGCCTATTTTATTTCTTATTATTATTTATTTGTCTCTTATCAGTACCAGCTTTGGATCATTAACATCTGTATTTCTACTACTCTTTCATTCTCACTATTATCATATTCTATTACCAATACTTTTGTGACTATTTGTTTTAGCCTTCCTGTACTTTTTTTGATTTTATATATTCCTCATCAAATAGATTCTTACGTGATCCCCCGGTGGGCGCTGTTTGGTGGAGTACTTTTACCTCTGTTATTGTTGTGTAGATAGTTACACTCGTGAAAGGCAACGAACGAAACACCGATTCATGTGTTTTGTGTATGTTGTTCTGCTTTCTTATTTTGTTGAGCTTTGCAGGGAGCTCATTGCGCCTGAACTGAATCGTGCAGTAAACGGCATTGTCACATGGTAATATTTGTCTTTTCGTAATGTTATTCGTTCAAATAAATATATCCTTTAGCATACCATTCGTTTCTGTATCTGAATGACACCTTCCACTAAGAATAGGACAGGCAGTCGACCTTATTGATTTTTTCACCATTACAGTGAGTAGTGGAATTTGTACTTTCCTGAAAAAACATAACTGCGGTTTTCCCAACGCATAACAAGAAACATCTCCCCTGCTGCCGTGTCTAGAATGAATTACTGACACACTAGTTTTTTACGCTGATGCTGGTCGGGGTAGTATTTGGCTCAATCTCCTTAAATCGCCTCAACACTGCAAGAGTTCTTTTCATGACTACTTAGTGGCGAGCAATGCTAAGTCATGTTAAATAGCGCACATCTCACACACATACTGTCTCTCTCTCTCTCTCTCTCTCTCTCTCTCTCTCTCTCTCTCTCTCTCTCTCTCTCTCTCTCTCTCTCTCTCTCTCTCTACCCATCCATCTATCTTCTTTTACCCCACCAGGACATCACACAAGCGATAAACACCCGATGACACAAAATGCCACCATGTGGATGAGGATCACCAGTGGAGAGGTCCCAGAAAGCTATTAGACCATATTTATGGCCGGGTTATATTGCGGTCCCTGGCAAAAGTCAGAGTAAGGCTTCAAACAGCAAAAAAATTGCATCTTACAAATGGATTATTAAAGTAAATGTGTAGTTATGGCGCACATAACCTAGTCACAGTTATAACCGAAAGCTCCCTTCACTGATGCTGGTTGAACGTGACGATTTTGTTTCCCCGCAAAGCAAGCCAAGCCAAGATGCTGAAGTAAAGTAGGCTAAAGAACACAAAGAATCTCTTGTTGTTCCAGAGGTAATAGGGCAAATGATGCTAGACACATGTTTATGTTGACTAACCGGCACCACGTGCCTAATACTCGCACAATAAAACATCTGACTAGAAAGCTCAACCGATTCTTTTCTTCTTCTTCGCATTCACCGGCTTTAATCTCCGGCGGAAAGTTCTGATTGTCCACCTCTAGAATTCAGTATTTTGTCCAGAACCTGAGTGTGACAAGACGCCACCTATATGCCTTTTCCAAGACAAGACTTTCAGGTTAGCAGGCCAGTGTCTAGCACTTTCTTTAAACTGTAAAAATGAATTTGTTTTTCTAATATGTAGCGACAGTCTCTGTGTTTTGATTTACTCTACTGCCTTCTCTCAACTTAAATGACTTAACTTTACGTATGACTGATGTTCAAACTATCTCTACATGTGAGATCCAGATTTAACATAGGAAGCAGTCACCGGTTATAAGCCTACGAAGTGAGCAGATACAAACCTCAGCAATTCCTGGCGGCACAATGGGAATGTATGACATCAAGAAGGCTATCAGACCAGTAAAATGAAAGGTTGCCCCTCTCAAATTAGCCACGTACGAGATCGTAAAAAGATCGCACAAATGAGCTGGATCGCTGAATGGAGCACTACTCAGAGCTGTATGTGAGCTAAGAAGCTTTGAACGCAGTGAAGTATCTGCCAACAATGGGCGAACTAGTCATAGAGCCCTCCATCAAACGCAAATTGTGGGACTGAATGTTAAAAATCCACTGAACAGTAGTGTTTATGACCACCAGCTGTTGGCTGTGCATGAGTTTGAGTACGTAGGCTCACGAATCTCAGGCAATAATTCCCTAGATGCAGAGATAAACAGTCGTGTAGGAAAGGCCTCTATGATGATTTCAAATCACCTTACGACAGTGTAGTCGAAAGAGAAGGTGACATAATACCAAAATAAAAGTTTGCGAGTCTTGTGTCTTGGACTGTATATGCTCCTCATGAAAAGAGACGGAAAACCTTCCAAATTCGCTTCAACGAATGTGTACTCACAAGAGCAAAAAAATACCATCAATGTGCTGTCAGATGAAGTAAAAACGTCTGCGCTGGCTGGGACAAGTCTCCCGCGTGGACGATAGACGTATTCCAAAGGACCTCCAGTCTGGTGAACTATAAACAGGAAATAGAGCTACAGGAAGGTCAAAGCTAAGTTATAAAAACATATGCACAAGTGATCTGATAGATACCAACATAGGTACAGCGACTTGGGAAAAATCAGATGCAGATCGACTACTGTGGCGACAGAAAATCAAAGATGGATTGTCGCATTTTGAAAGAAACCACAGCCACCGAACTTTAGAGAGATGACTCCAGAGGGAAAATCAACTCATAGTCAGGGAGTTAATTTTTTGTGTATTCTTTATGGCAGAGACTTCCACTCCCGCAGCGGACTTTACACTCACGGCAGATGCTGTTTCCCAAAGCACCTCCATAGTCGCCAGGGATGACGGATCACCTATTATTATAATAATATATATATTTTTAAAATTATTATTATTACTGGTACCATTGGAGCTCTTAGCTGTCTGCTGAAGATGAGGACGGAATGGCTATGAGGAAGTCCCGAGTGCTGTAATGCCAGTTCTCGACTCAAAGGGGTTATGACTTTAAACAGACCACCATCATCATCATAATCAAGTGCCTTGCTGGCTGACATGGGCTATCACGCCTCTCCACAGTCTGTGATCTTCAACAGCATGTATCAGTTCCAAAACATAAAGAAATTGAAACTTATTGATGCCTCCAAAATTTCCCACTTAAAATAAAAGGCCCTTTCCATACCTTCAGGTCGACCTAGTATATTCCTTTGCCATTGGCATCTTTACTTCCCAGGACATTTCCTGGCAACCACTTCAGTGTGGTTCGACTCCGTGGCCAAAGGAATTCTTTTTTTTTTTTTTTTTGTCAAATAAAATTTCTCTAAGCTGATTTAATTTAGTGGTTGACTCGGATGTTTAGTCAAGATGTCACGAACTGGATAAAATGCAACAGTTATCTCAAGATGAAAACACACCGATATAGCATACCAATGTACTTTAATCTTTCTATCTCATTCACAGGTCACGAAAAAACGTAGCTCCTCACTGACATAAATTGAACACTATCACCCTCCAGACATCTTATGAAACCTTGTAGGATCTCATCAACGGTTTCTTCAGAATGTCTATTTTTAGAAAGAAAAAAAATTCGGGAATGTGGGCGTTCCTTATTTCCTGTAACGTACTCCCAGGATAAAACTCAATTAAATTTACTGATAGGTTATAAAAAGTAACATATCACGTAGTGAGAAAGCAAATTGCTTAGACATGCAATCAGAAAGAAGCCGTTAACAAACAGGATAAAGGAAATGTTGTTTACAGCTGCGGAGAAAATTATATTTTTTAGGAAGTTAATGTGCTATTGGCTATGCCCAAATTAGGCACTCGACAACAAATCTAGCTTGTTCAAATTTGTGATTTACAAATGTCAACCTACAACGTTTCAAACATAAACTGTTATCCCTTTAATCGTGACTAGGCTAAGTAATAGTATATTAAGTAGCAACATCCTCCTCTTGAGTTCCAGAGCAAACATTTTGAGGAAACAAAAAAGAATAGACCCACTACCTACCCCCTCCCTCTCCCCTCTATTTTCCTAGCCCCGAATCATGCTGTAAAAGCCAAATAATTAGGGATTTGCTGAAATCGGATGAGTTTGGTCGAAAAGCGCAGATATCGCAGCCTTGTTGTACGCCACATTACTATGTGTCAACCGCCTATGCGAACTTTAAAGAAGAAACATAGCAACAGGAACCAAAACTCTAAGTACTGTAGTTCATGTTTAGGCTTCTTATTGGCTTCTCTAATTGTTGTTGTTGTTGTTGTTGTTGTTACTGCGAGAATGTTTCTAATGTGTTGTATAATGTTTCTATGTTCATCTCTTTCTCTCTGCCCGTGGTGTTTCAGATGGGAAGGCCAGAATCTGTTTTGAATCCTGTGTTGCCAGCATGGCTTCCACTGATAACATTAGCTTTGTTTCTACCGAAATGCTAACTGGCCAGTCCTAGGATCTCCCTCCAGCATGTAACAGCATGTCTGCAGCATATGTCCAGTATTGTGGGGTGCCGGCAAAGTTCTCAGTCCCAAGTTGTTGTTGTTGCGATAATGTTTCTAATATCGATGTCATTACCCACCATAATTACATTCATCGAGATTGCTGGTCAGGTTCTGGCCCCTGTGGGCAGAGAATAAAACAACGGATTTGTCACGTTTGAAAAGCTGTTCATAACTGTAACTGTTTATGGCAGTTGTCTGAATAATAGTGGGCGCTTGTTATCTTTTTAAATTATGTAACGTCAATTGTCTTGCCGGGAAATAAACTCATTTTGTGAAATGTAAAAATAAATTCACCTAATAGTTATCTTGTCATTCAATAATGACAGATTTATTTCGTTTTGAGGTGTGTCTGGAAACCGTTTATGAATTTTACCAAAGCGACTGACGATGCTCTGTCTTCTCTCCTGTTAATTTTCTTTAGCAGCCATGATTAACTTACTGTCCATTTGGTCTTTCCAGTTGCAACTTCCATTACCCATGATTAGTTGTATTTTATGTTATGAAGGATAGATAATAAACACGTTTTCGACTCCCCCCCCCCCCCCCACCTCTCCCGCTAACCCAAACGCATCAAATTTCATAATCTCTCACGTGATCAAACTCTCTGAACGGGGCTCAGGAACCTGGGGCTTTTGGCACACTGAGCGCCCCCCCCCCCCCCCCCCCCCCCCCCCCCCCATCGACACCAGAGTTTTTGTGGAACGGGCGTAACCATTACCTCTCCAGTCCAGAAAATGTGTAAGGGACTAAGACCCCATTCCAAACCTCCAACCCAAACAGGCATATAAGTTGTCTAGTAAATAATTTATTTCTGCTTTATGTCATATATATTATTATACATATATTTACTGTTCAGCACAATATTATTATAACTGCTCACATTAACTAGACTTATGCCCTTGAGGGGCGTCTCGAATTAACCTTTTCTTTGTATCGACTCCCTTGTAATCAGGGTTGTTTAGTTGCAATAAATTTATTGCAAACAGAACAACCAGCTTCACAATCATATTGCGAGTTCTTTGCACAATTTCGAACTACTCGTAATCAGCTGGAAAAACAATGGATCCGACCATAGTCCTACTATCTTAAGCCAGGGTGTCTTTGACATGCTGTCTCCACTGTACTGTTCATCTATCACTGTTTTCTTGTTCTTGTCCCATTGCTGCTGTTTCCTAAGCCACAGTGATGTTTAATATTACCAAATATAAAAAAAAAAAATTCTTGGTTATGTTCACCTCTTTCTCTCTGCCAGTGGTTTTTCAGATGGGAAGGATATAATCTTCTTTGAATCCTGTGTTGCCAGCATGGCTTCCACTGATAACATCAGCTTTGTTTCTACCGAAATGCTAACTGGCCAGTCCTAGGATCTCCCTCCGGCATGTAACAGCATGTCTGCAGCATATGTCCAGAATTGTGGGATGGCTGTCCACACTTGCAAAGTTTTGCGTCCCAAGTGTTGAATTTCCAGATCATACGACTGCAAAGTCTGTTGTAACCAGTTCACTGTGTAAATACAATCGATTTACAGAACTGTGCTCTAGAATCTTTCAGCTACACACAGAGAACGTGTCTCCAGCACACAGTCAGTACTGTTTCCCTATGAAACAAGCTCTAAGTCCCCGATCTGGAATTTCTAGTGCGAGCACATGTGGCTGCGGATTATACTAGTATGCAGTATGGCTGCGGAATTATTACTAGTATGCAGTCTCTAAATGTCCTGTTTAAGAGATATTATTTTTTTAAGAGCCAATATTCAGTCATCATCATCATCCTCATCATCATCATCATTACCATCATCATCATCATTTCCAGTTTAGCCGTTTAACGTCGTAAGGAGGAAGATTAGTTTGCCTTCAATTGCTTGATGGGTAGGATATTGGCCTCTATCATTCTCGAGGAATAACAGCTGGAAAAAAAAATTTACCTGCCCGTTTGGAAAGTGGGATCATCCATATCTGAAATGACTAAAGGTAAAGGTTAAGGTTAGCTGCGTATCCTTTAAGGACGTTGCAGAACCAACCCCATCAGCCCCTGGCTGTTGAGTAGTTTCTCTAGGCACATTTACATCTAGTAGTTTGTCATGGCTTTCTAGACGGTCCACCTCCTGATACCACTGTCGAAACCAGAGCAAGGCGCATGGCCCGCAGCTGGGATCGAACCGGCATCCCGGCATTACGAAGCGTTCGCATCTACTTAGCCACAGAGCCGACCTGAAGTTAAAACATATACTAAAACACATTTAAAACTCCATAGAATCAGCTAACAATGTTTACTCTGCCTTCTTGATAATCAAGATTTGATTTTTCAGTGTTCAGATATTAGATTATTTAGTGGCATTATTTATTTATCCATTTTAGTGTATCAATCTGCAAGTACAGAAGATGATTACTGTACTTTAAAACTCTTTTTTAGAAAGTGCGTAGCTTATGCATTTGTGAAAATCAGCGCAAAATGGTTTGCTGCGAAATCGCAGTAACTCACCGTAAATCCCTCATGTAGAGATTGCAAAATTGCGTTCTCAACCTCTAAGCAACAAACGCCGACTAATTATCATCACATAAAATAATGTTTCTCTTACATATTTAAAAAGCAAGTATTTACTTGAAAATGCAACACATTAGTAACAGAATCACCAGAATTATGTTTTTTTTTTTAAAATATTAATCTTTCATGTTGTATCATTGTCCGTCATGTTGTGTGCTGGGGAAGGCAATCAAGCCGCAACGTTGGTTTTATTATTTGAGATTGTGTCTTATTAGAAAACTGACCAGTTCTACTTTTTGGTTAGATTGATTTTGTCAAGTCTATACATGGGAAATGGGTCATGTAAATGGCTTTACAACCAATTCGTAGTAAGCAGCTTCCTTTAACCTTACACTTCCACGATAATTTGTACTTTCTAAACCCCTTCGTGATTATTTTTGTATGAGGGTTAATCAGCTTCCTGGGGATTCTCTTAGTACATTTCCTTATCTGACACATCCATCTTTCAGTTCGCTCTCGAGACAAGCACGACCGCTTGGAGCACTTATACCACATAAATAGGTCATTGTCCTAGTTACCGGCCATCTCCTGTGGGGAATTGTTTCTTTCTTCCTATCCTTCTTATTTTTTATTTTATTATTAAATAATAAATACTAGGATCTGAGAAATTACTGATAGCTACAGTGTGTAATTTTGCGAGTATGCTTTCTCCTTGAAGCAACATACGAATTTGAGACGTGGACTATTTCGCAGTGAAGACAGGAAAAAAGTGCTTTTGAGCTGAAACGCTATAGAAAGATTCTCAGAATATCATGAGCCAAGAAGAACAGAGATACTGACATCCTAAAAGATTAAAGCACATTAAATATCTTGTCTCGGAAACTGAACTACTTTGGCCATATTAAGTGCCACAGCGGATTGGAATGACACAAGGTCGTATGATCTGGCAAACATACTCGAATAACAGCCAATATAATGGAACAAATGAACCTCACCACAAATATAACCGAATGCTGCGGGCAGCTTCGCTGCTAGAAGCTGGTTGAATGTGGTCAACTTTTTCATTGTTTTTTAAAATGACATGGGATTGGGAAAAAACAGTAGGAGAAGGCAAGCCAGCAGGATTAAGGAGCACGGGGCCGACAAGCACTATGATGGGCACCGTATACAACTAATACCTTGGGCAGGAAAGTGCACGATGTGGTGGTGTACGACAGTTAGCTTCCAGAAGCACTATTTGCCTATTAACAGCCGGATATTGCGTCACTGAATAACAGGGTCAGATAAATTATTATTTAGTGCACTTTTAATGACTTGATCTGTACTGACAGAAGTCATCCCCTTGTGGAATGACTTTTTGTGTTATTTTGAAGCCCCACCTCGGCTTTGGCCGGGGTCCCTAAATATAGGCGGGCAATAAAAAAGTTTTTTTTTTTTGACCTCTCCACGGGTGATCCTCATCTGCACGGTGGCACTTTGTGTCACCGGTTGTTTGTCGCTCTGTGTGTTGTCCTGGTATGGAAAAAATACTTACTTACGTACCCTGTTATTCTAGAACTTTCAGAGCATCTTAGAAGGTTACTTTTCAACCTATTTAACGAGTTTAAATTCTAGAAGATGCAATCGAGACACAGTTATGAAATTCCTTATTGAGAATATGGTTAACGTGATGAGCATAATATTACTTACTAGAAGTAGTTAGTAGGACAACAACGTTCGACACTTGCTAAAATCGGTAAAAATAACGTTTATGAAATCCTTTGAGCACCCTTTGGCAGCTGAAACCTAGTTTCTCAACGCCAAAGAGAAGGACTAGTAATAGGGACCTTCACATACGAGACAATAGGGATGAGAAACAGGAGAAGTTTTCAGTCGTTGAGACCTGCACGCTCGATACAGGGGAAGAGGAACCAGTAACGCTGAGTCTCAACGACTGGCAATGGAGCCGAGACAGAAGACGAAACATCGAACTATAGAGACAACAGACAAGTTACATGGATCCAGCAGAGACACATTAGGTAGAAACCTTTACGAGATATTAGAGTCGACGATTAACCAGTTAGTACCAAATAGAAGAATGCGCCAGGTGGCAGTGATAATAAATTAAATCGGTTAAAGAGTAATAAAAACAAAGAACTCGACATCATGCTCAAACATCAACGTATGTAATAGATCGGCATAGATCATGAGTTGTCAGCAGAAGTCTTTTCAGTAATCAGGTAGAGGGAAGAGACAAAAAGACTATGATATGAAAGATTAGCTGCCATTTAGAAAACACATATCAATGATGTGATTTTTTTTAACATGACTGAGAGATTACAATGAAGGCTACAGTTCTCTCAAGAGAACTTACTTATTTCAAGACATTTATTGTACAGCAACCGAGTGACCTTAGAAGCATGACGTAAGCAAGAGCCATCATCACCCTAGCTACAACCATCGACACAACCATCTTCATCGTATATACTACTCTTTAAATAAATTGCTCAAACTTTTCTTTTCATAATTTGTGGATACTGAGAAAGGGAGTGAAAATATTACTAATACTGAAACATAAATGTAGTGAAGTCTGGCCAAATCAGAGGGAGCTGAAACTAAAGAGGAAAACCTAGAACAAAAAGGCAAAAAGTACACAGTTAACAACAGGGTAGAGAACAAGCGGTCTAACTCGTAGGAAGGAAACATCAAGCCCAGAGACGGCGCAAATACTAAAACTTTAGTCACCAAAGTAAAGCAAATAACCCAGACCACAAATATAGTCGGAAACTGTTAGCAGCTGAACTTTCAAATTTTTTTTTCTCAAAGGGAATCAGAATCGAAAATCTAGTGAACGATTACTTAAAACATGTTTAACTGAAACATGAGGGTGAAAGGCAAAGTATATCAGATAACCAGATATAAGATATCACTAGGTAAAGTATTGACATAAAACGGAAGAAAATCCAAGAACGTAAATAAAAGGCAATTGATTTCTGATTGTCCTAAAAAAAAAAAAAAAAAACAGCAGCAGCGTGGAGATGACAGAGAAAACGAATATTAAGAAAATGACAAGAATAGGAGAGGGAAAGAAAAAGAGACAAATGACAAAAAGAAAGAGGCCGATTTGGATAAATAGGCGAAAAAAGAAATAATAATCACAAGAAACAAAAGAAGAACATGAAGAAAACTAGAAGAGAGAGAGAGAGAGAGAGAGAGAGAGAGAGAGAGAGAGAGAGAGAGAGAGAGAGAGAGAGAGAAAGAGAGAGAGAGAGAGAGAGAGAGAGAGAGAGAGAGTACGCAGGCGAAAAAGAAACAAAAAGGAAGACGAAGACTAAAAGAAGAAGAAGAGTGTAGTTTTGAAATCTTGTCAACACGATATAATCGTTTTCAACGCCATTAGCAGTTAGTTTAAAATGAACTGATTGAGATCTGTGTTAATGCTTGTTTGTCACGTCGCCAATGCAGGAAAGCACACATACAGGTTATCTGGCCAGCAATGCAAAGGCTGTGATTATTTGTGATTTGAAAACAGATAACAATAATAATAACAGAAAGTTATAGCCAACCAAAACTGTTTTCTTGTGGACTTTAAGGTTATTGAACTCGCAATCAGCCAGACTTTTTTGTTGTTTACCGTGACAAAATCGCCATTACAACTGTTCTAGTCGGATCCATGAATCACTCACTGATCAGGGAATGTTACAGAGAAATTTACATAAATGCATGAAAACATTTCACAGGGGAATTTCCGTTCTTATGAATTGCTTTTAAATGATGCTAATTCAAACTGAAGCGGCAGTCATTCGGTGTCTCAGGAGGAGAAAGCTTTTTGGTTCATGTGAATAGAAGATCTGTTTGTACTGGAGAACGGATGTAATAACCTAGAAAGGAAAAACGTAGTATGTCTTTCTTGTCCCCTCTTCAAACACTAAAGTCTTTGTAACAAGATGGTTAAAGCGATCGCTTAGGCTCAGCGGGTTTTGTGTTTGGTATCCGATTCTGATGATGAAAGTCATCATATTTTGGTTATGTTATGAGAAGAGGGATAATGGAACATACTGTGACCACTGGAAAGATCTGCGAAAAGAGAGATAGAGGAGGATAGCGTGAGAAGATTCTTGACCGTCTTTTGCCATGGCATGGAGGGATGTCAACAAACGAACTGATTCACGTAGTGGCGGATCGCAGATTGTGGAGAAGCATAATCACCCACGTCAGTCGGTAAGGCACTTGATGAGATGATGATCTGATTCTGCCGTTGGCTTTGTGATGTAGATATTATTTGGAGTGGTGGGTGGAGGAGGAGGGGGGGGGGGCAATTCCTGGGTGTCTAGATAGGAGCTTAAGAGTTTGTTCTGTGTGAGACGTTTGCATAGGTAGACCTAGGCTCTTGCCGAGTGAGGCAGAACAATATGGTATAACATCCGACCCAGTCATCATACTCTCTTACCATGTCATCACATTCGTTAACATGTTCTATTCTTCATTGAAAAAAAAAAAAACCTTCTTTGGATGGCCTAGTAAGTAAGTAAGTTTTACCCCACCAGGACATCACGCAGAGCAATAAACACATGATGACACAAAGTGTCACCATGAGGATGAGGATCACACTTGGAGAGGTCCGGAAACCGCGTTCAAACGTAAGGTTATATTTCGGCCCCTGACAAAAGCCAGGGTGGGGCTTGAGAATAATGAAAAATTGCATCCCACAATGGGGGATGACGAAGATTATATAACTTGTTGGCCTTTCCTGCCATATGATTCGAACGATTCTTGTAATTAACCAGAATGGCTACACACAATTTGAGCAAAGATTATGCACGTGAGTTCTACCTATATTCACAAGAAAAGAGTATAATTCTTTAATTGTATGTCATCTGCTTGAGGCCAGGCACATGATTATTTTCAAAACACTTAACTGCCATCTATTAAAATTTGCAGAAGCAGTGGGCATTAGAATAGACACAATTAACAGTGCATGCTATATCCAATTTCGTCCTTTTTAGGACGAAATTTTTTGTCATTTGAAACCCTACTCTGGCTTTTGCCAGGGGCCGCAATATAGACAGGCCATACATATGGCCAAATGTCTAAACGCGGTTACTGGGACCTCTCCACGGCGATCTTCATCCGCAAGGTGGCACTTTGTGTCATCGGGTGTTTATCGCTTGTGTGATGTCCTGGTGGGGTAGAAAGTCAGTCAGTCAGTCAGTCATAGACACAATATTATAAAATCATCCCCTCGTGGGATGCAATTTTTCGTTATTTTGAAGCCCTACTGTGGCTCTGGCCAGGGGCCGCAACATAACCCTGCCATAAATATGGTCTAATGGCTGAATCTGGTCACTGGGACCTCTGCACGGTGATCCTCATCCGCATCGTGTCATCGGGTGTTTATCGCTTGTGTGATGTCCTAGTAGAGTAAAAGTACTGCTACTACTATTGACACAATCATGTTATGCAAGCAAAAAGATCACGTGGTTATTTCTAAATTTCCGTAGTGAATCATGGATCACATACTGCAGTATGATCTGTGTTGCATTTGAAACTCGGCGATGCACTTTGTTAAACATTGTTTCAACTTCTGAACTGATCCTTCATTCGTCATCTGTTTATTTGTCTTTAATACTTGTCACTCAATAAACATTTTTACCGTCCTTCAAAATTTCAAAGCATCCTTTCCGTCTTTCCAGACGATGTTGTTATATTATGCTATCAGGAGGTATGTGACTCACAGCCCATAGCGATGGTGAGTAAATGTCGATAGTAAGACCAACCTGCGTAAAGAAAAGTCTTCCACAGTTATATCACGGGATTTCAGAATCGTTTCTTCTCAGACGCTCAGCTTTAAGACTTTTTGCAGTCATTTCTTCCATCACATGCTAGATTTATCTTCAAAGGTCCGAAGCTATCTGCTGTTAGCAGTTGCATCACAGGGCTAGGTACTCAATTACCCTGGCGATCCTAATGATTCCTGAATGTTAAGTTGCTCAGCCAAATGAATGTGGAAAACAAGAGGTGACTTACTTTTTTTATATTCCCAGAGACTTTAAACAAAAAGCCGAAAAAGAATCTCAAAGATCTAACGGTGAGGGCACCAGGCTAGGCAAGTCACCTACCTAAACTGGGGAAGAGAACTACAGCATAGTACAAGCTTCATGAAGGCTTGGAGAGAACGGTGATCGAGTGTACAGTTTCCGGAAAACGAGGAAGTAGGTGGCTACAAGACATTGAAAACGTATTGGACATGAAAGCATATAGGGCTGGAGAATTCGCTAGAGAAAGAGACATTCAGGTG
>CAJHNH020005024.1:0-2500 GCA_905116865.2 Candidula unifasciata | reverse complement strand
GTCTACCACAGACACCATTGTACATAACCTTGGCCGAAGGTCTACAACAGACACCATGGTACATAACCTTGGCCGAAGGACTACAGTAGATATAATTGTATATATCTCGGATCTCATTGTGCCAGATCATTTATTCGTTCTCGACATCTTTCTGTCCTCTTCAGTTCTTTTTGGGTCATTTTTGAACACAGGATTGATTGGTCACACCACTGCTAATGGACATCACATGCTAAACTGCGACCGGTCAGTGTCCTAACACAAAGTGACCAACAAATCAACCTAATATGAAGACAGAATGACAAATAAACTGACCCAAAGCGTAGGCACAAACAATAGAATTGTTGCGTAACATCTAATTATACACATACTCACAATCTACAAAATAGAAGCCTAACGCTGAGCGCCATTTTGAGACAGCGGGAAGCGAAAAAGGGGTTAATAGGGAGGCAAAAGTAAAAAGAATTGTGGTTAGGACAATTAGTTCATTCACGCTGAACTGCAAAACAGGAAAAGTACAGAAAAGACAAGATTCTTTTGGTGAAGAAACCACGGAAGAAGAAGAAGAAGAAGAAGAAGAAGAAGAAGAAGAAGAAGAAGAAGAAGAAGAAGAAGAAGAAGAAGAAGAAGAAGAAGAAGAAGAAGAAGCAGAAGAAGAAGAAGAAGAAGAAGAAGAAGAAGAAGAAGAAGAAGAAGAAGGGGGAGGAGGAGAAATGGGAAATAAAAGACGATGCTGATGATGAAATAGAAGTAGTAGCAGAAGACGATAAAGGAGGTGAAAAAGATGTTGATGGTGGTGATGACAGTGATAGAGAAAAAGAAGAAATGTGATGAGGAGGAAGATGGGTAGCCAACCCCTACTGGAGCTCTAAATAATCCTGTTTCTGTCCACACAATTGGCAGCACACAGTTTTGCTATTCACTTCTCTATACAGTTCTGGCAACATAAAGACCCGTTATGTACTGGAAGTAATGAGATCAACATTCAAGTAAAATACGCAGCTCACAAATACTTGCCTTAGTTTAGCTTGCATTCTCGAACATCTTGGATTGGAATATGTATTGATACAGATTTCCTCAAAATTCATGTCAGCTCATCCGACAATGGTTAACATGCAATGTCAAGTGGAGTAAATGGCGACAAACATGTTGCTGAACACATTACTCAAGTAGTGATAATTTGTCTAATACCACATGGTCTTAGTCGGCTCTGTGGCTAAGTCGATGCGAACGCTTCGTAATGCCGGGATGCCGGGTTCGATCCCAGCTGCGGGCTATGCGCATTGCGTTGGTTTCGACAGTGGTATTAGGGAGCCGACCATACAGGAAGTAATGGCAAACTACTGGACGTAAATTTGCCAAGAGTGTACAAGTTTTCCTGGGTAGAAGGTATTACAGTAGACAACAAAGCTGATACTTGCAAACCCCCTGATTGTTGGGATTTACACTCCCTAGTCCAGTGGTTATTGTTCTTACAATCTTTGCAGTATGACTTTTTGGGTCCATTAAAGGGTTGTCTCTGTTGTGTTCCCTGAAATTTTTAGGGGTTCTGTGGTTGTGCTTGGGATTAAGTCTTTTTAGGGGATTCATTTAGATGGGTTTTATGACCATTTCCACCATTCTTCCCTTGGCCCTGGGCCTTGGGTTTTCCACCTGTACACACCTCTTTATATGCCATTTCATACCTCTCAGTATACATCAACATCTCACTCAGTCGGTCAGCACCATTCTCCGTCAAGAACGTTTGCATAGGGCGAGGTAATGTCTCTCGGAGTTGTTCCGTTAGGATCATCTCCTGTAAATCTTCAAAAGAAGAGGAGTATCCAGACATTTTCCTTCACCTAGTCATATATCCCTGAAGGCAACTGGCGAACTGGGGATATTTCTCCCCTGTCAAGTTTCTCTCATTTCGAAACTTCGGTCTGTATTTCGCAGCATTTAGTTCAAAACGTTTCAGCAAAGCCTGACACAATGCATCATAATCAGTCTCTGTACTGGTGGGCATCCGCTGATAAATCTCGTATGTCTCACCCCGCAAACCTTGAGCCAACTTTAACGTGTACATATTCCTGTCTAAATTGTACAAAGACGCCAATTTGCCAAATCGGTCTAGGTACTGTTCAATATTTTCAGCCTTCGGGTCGAAAACTGGCATAGGAAAGTTCATCGCTTGAGCCGAGCTACTGTGCGTTGATGCACCATCAATATCAGGCGTTGGAGATCTGGGTCTATTACCCTCTCTCTGTGCCAGAAGTTCCAATTCTCTTAATCTCACCTCCTGTTCCAATCTTATTCTTCCTGACTCCTGTTTCATTTTCATTCTTTCTGCCTCCCTCTCAGACTCAAGTCGGAGTCTCTCAGATTCCATTCTGAGTCGTTCGGTTTCTTGAATCCTCTCAGATTCAATCCCGAGTCGTTCGGTTTCCTGCATCCTCTCAGATTCTATTCTGAGTCGTTCAGTTCCTTCTCTGTCTCAATTCTGAGTCTCTCTGCCTCACGGGCT
>CAJHNH020005023.1:0-26990 GCA_905116865.2 Candidula unifasciata | reverse complement strand
GAGTTAGTGAGTGAGTTTTAGTGAGTGAGTGAGTGAGTGAGTTAGTTAGTTAGTTAGTTAGTTAGTTATCTAGTTAGTTAGTTAGTTAGTTGGTTAGTTAGTTAGTTAGTTAGCTAGTTAGTTAGTTAGTTAGTTAGTTAGTTAGTTAGTTAGTTAGTTAGTTAGTTAGTTAGTTAGTTGGTTGGTTAGTTAGTTAGTTGGTTGGTTAGTTAGTTGGTTGGTTAGTTAGTTAGTTAGTTAGTTAGTTAGTTGGTTAGTTAGTTAGTTAGTTAGTTAGTTAGTTAGTTAGTTAGTTAGTTAGTTAGTTAGTTAGTTAGTTAGTTGGTTAGTTAGTTAGCTGGTTAGTTAGTTAGTCCACAGAGCATCCCCATTGCGCACTGAACCGTCTAGTTCATGCGTGCTCAGATCCTGTTCTCAGTAAATCCCACAGCGGGCAGGGTCAGATGGCTCCAGTTCTGTGTTATTTTCTTCTTTTTGTGTGGAGAAAAGCTTATTATCACACAGAAACATTTTTTTTTGCAACCAGTTTATATGTAGAGAAGACCGGTGTCTTGTGTCACTTGCCGCCTCTGTTGTGATTTTCACGAAAATTATCAGAATTATCTTTCCTCGACTGTGTCTACACTTAACCTGTCAAAAAAAAAAAAAAAAAAAATGACAGACCTAACACTGTTTAACTGTAGAAACAGCTTGAAATAATCACCAGAAACATCTGGAGGAACATTGTGAGAGAATGAGGCCATTTGCCAATGACCGACGTGCTGGATCACATGCAGGATGGCCCAGCCTGCTTCCTTCACAAATATTTGTATCGAGTTGATAGCCCACGATGTCAAGAACAATTAGTTACACAGACACAGATGGTTAGAGCCCGGACGAGACTCTGATGGAGAAGGCATAGGCGAATGGAGAGTTATTTGTTCCAGAAAGACTCCGTCTTTTGAAGAACCCATCGGGGTTTCTCTTAACGATGAGGACTTTTCAGTTCATAGAGTCGAGGTAACTCAGCAGGAACAATTGAAACCACACCTGCTGGGCGGAGTAGTCACCCCCTTGTTATTCCTCTCCTGCTGAGAAGATTTGTTTTTGCCCTCCGACCAAACAACAATGGGTCGCTTATGCTGCAAGCCGACGTCGGGGTGGGCAGTTTGAGTCTCACGGGAGAGTGCGTCCTGCACGAGAACAGGCACAGGTTGTAGTGACACAGGGGCGCATTCTGACATGGGATGCGAAACACACCAGGGAGAACCGAATATGCTGTTGTGAGGATGTTGAGAGTTAATGAAAAGCTAAATATGTGTTTGTCATCTCACTTTACCGATTACGAATTTAAGAATCGACATCACAGCACCAGTGACGTAGCACGGTCATGTAGTCTATCCTCCGAATTACGGGAATAAAAGATAGCGGCCAAAAACAGGGCCCCAGTCACGTATCAATTGTGCACTTCCGGCGACATAATTTGCGGTTTTCCGGCGACTACTGCCACCGCCGATAGTATCCCCCACGCCGCTCACGTAGCGTGGATAGGGGCTAAACTATATGACTAGGACTCACGAGCAAAGCTGCAGGAGATGCGGAAGCTGCTGCTCGTGAGTCCCAGCCATCTAGTTTAGCCCCAATCTACGCCGCGTGAGTGGCGTGTGAGATACCCTCGGCGGTGGCAGTAGTCGCCAGAAAACTGCAAGTTAAGTCGCCGGAAGTGCGCAATTAACACGTGACTTAGGCTCTGTTAGAAGGTTTTTGCGACCGCCATCTTTTGTGCCCGTTATTCGGAGGATAGCCGTCATGTAGTACCCCGTGGGGATTATATTCGTTCTGTCACCCCCGTACATACGCGCGCAACACACCCATACACTATGTTTGTGTTAAAAACACACATTTTTGCTATTTATGCCAATTATCACCCCATCAATGAGGACACCGGGGCTCTCTGCATCCTCTCCAGGCCTCTAGCTACGCCTCTGCATTGTACACAGGGCATAGCCACAGATTCCCTTCCCTCAATGCAGCAAACGTCTCAAGGTCTTGATGCTAAAAGTTCCTGTAGCACACTGGTTATACACGCGTCGTTCTCTTCCTCTTGTCCGTCTTTCCTTGTCGGATCCACACTCAGTTCCTTATTCATACATTCTTACCCATGCTCTTTCATCTATCACCGTCCGTGTCTTCTGTCAACATTCGATCATAAATGGTTTTCAGCGCGAGTGTTCCCGTAGCTATTACTTTCGTAGCAGCTTTAGAAAGTCGATCAACAACAAATGAAACATTGCAGTTAAAACGGCTTTCATTCGGCGAAAGCTTGCGTGCTGACCCAAAGGTCTAGGGTTCCAATCCCCATCATCGGAACTGTCTGTAGCTCCCATTTCGATCTAGCTTAGAATGGGCACAAGGACATGAAATAGAAAGTCAACGGGTTGGCCTGATTTTGACCTCATTACCCACCGAGTGTGAGCCCCTGTGGTGTAGTGGCTTGACAATTGTCTACGAATCCGAAGGTCGTGGCTTCAGATCCAGAGGCAGCCGGACATTTGCCAAAACTGACCTTGGCTCCCAGATCCACCCAGCCTTACATTGGTACAAGAGAAAGTTCTGGAAAGTAAAGGAGGCAGGCGCGATGTTGACCACATCACCCACTAAGTGCTGACTGGTCTTTAAAATTTATATCTAGCCCTTTATGCGTCTATAAAATAGAGATCTAGCCCTACATGCCCAGTGCGCATTAAAGCCTGTAAGAGTATCCTTTACCCGCCGAATATCCATAGATTTATAAAGAAAATGCCTCGCATCAATATACTAGACCCACCAATGCGATGATAAAGGTCCTTCTGTTTGCTTACTTATCTTAAATGCATTACCTCTTTCAGTACCAGTTGACTCACCATACGTTTGTTTGTCTTTCCAAAGATAATATAATGTTCTCGCTGTCTTCTGTCATATACATGTGTGATATATGTACCTCTTGAATTAGTCTTTCAGTGTATGGATTCTCCATTCAAATGCAGTGTCCGTTTTTATCCCAGGGTGCCTTCACCTCGTCCGGTTTATCATAAAGTAGCTCACCGCTAGAGGAGCGGCATCGGTTAGTCTATCAGCCAGCACATTATTCCGCAATCCTCATTTCATTGACAACGAATCTGCGATCTGTTGCTGACAGGTAACAAGTAACGATCTCCCTTCCACGCCTTTAGGCGTATAGGGCATATAGGGTTAGACCTATATTTGTATAGACTAATGGGCACAAGATGGGTGATTTCTTCAGCATCACGATGACCGAATTTCTTTGGACTGCATTCGGTACCCACTCAAGGTCGGGTCGACCTGTGAGTCAAGGTCATTTTTGTAAAAAGTCCGGCTGCTTCAGGGAGCGAACCCACGACCTTCCGATCCGCTACGCCACGGTGGCTCCCAATCTGTTGCTGATATGAGAATTATCAGATGATGCACGCCACTATGTGCGTGCCACACCTGTTTCAGTTTTCTGAAGCATGCTTTGGAAGTGCACAGATTAATGTGTGGATGTGGCAGCTAAAATAAACGCCAGAAATGGGCTCTGTTTGTGGACTAATTAATAAACGTATTGTTTAGCAAACAGGGGTGCTTTATTAACATCATACCCCGAACAGGGGAAATCCACAGGTCCATGGGACAATAAGTCTGATATTTCAGGGGGTGGTATATAGGCTGCAGGCAGTCGTGGGACCTATGCTGCATACTGTCGTGTCACTTAGGCTGCACGGTCTCGTGGGACGTAGGTGGGTCGGGGTTAGGGCCAGTTTTAGATGTTTTGGGGTCGTTAAAGGCATCACAAAGACCAAATCAGGCATTGAGGTCTGAGTGAGTGCCATGTGTAAGACTACTACAGTCTTACCACCCTCTAAAATGTTGGACTGCCCTGTAACGCCATCTGGGGTAGGATATTAATAAAGTACCCAAACAGGTACTCTAGTAGTTATGAAACGTTTCTTTATATATCTGAGTGTGAACAATCGACCTCTCACTGTTTCTGAACACAAATTTGTATCCATGGCCACCGTAAACCATGCGGAAGATGCCTGTATGCTGCTACCTCACGAAACCACACAGCAAACAATTTGTTGACTACGTCAGTTCTGGGAGCAAAGTCGTAATTGAAATTACAGTATGACAGTTTCCCCCAAGCGTAGACGAGCAAAAGAATAGGAAATCTGACCATGTGGGAAAAGAAGCAGACGACACTCATAAAATTCAGGATTGTTAAAATGACCTCACATCCCCACGACAATCTGATTCCCTCCCTTTATTAACTCTCTTGCTTTAAAAAAAAAATCAATTATCTCCCCCAAAACTGGATCATTTACTGCTTAACACGAACTCTTCTTTTAAATGTCTCCTTGTAATTTCTCCCCAAATTTTTATGAATTTGGAGTGCCTTTTCTCTGCGGATAGAATCTTCTAGAGCTCTGGTAGCAAGAATAGAATGTCACTTAGGTTCTGTCCAGGTGGAAAGATGTCAACGAAGTATTCAGGGGCGATAATTAACATGTCATATTTATCAAGATTTCGAGCGAAGGAGAGTTAATATTTTAAAAGTTGGAACAGATGATGATAAAAATTCTAGTAGAGTTGTGTATACAGCTACAGAAGAAACGATACCGGACAAGAAAGGCAATAATGACGACGATGACGACGCGGAAGATGATCATGAATGGACGATTGAGATGAGATGGCATACGAAGATGATGGGAATGATAAAGACGATGAGTGTCGGTTATATGAATAAATACAATGAAAATCACTAGCGATGTGAATAAATACAATGACGAATGATTATAATGCGAATGACTGTAAAGACATAGATGGACGGACGGATAGATAGATGGAAGGATGGATGGATGGATGGAGGGATGGATAGATGGAAGGATAGATGGATGGATGGATGGATGGATGGATGGATGGATGGATGGATGGATGGATGGATGGATGGACGGACGGATATTTAGATGGATGGATGGATGGACGGATGGATGGATGGACGGATAGATGGATGGATGGATGGATGGATAGATGGATGGATGGATGGATGGATGGATGGATGGATGGATGGATGGATGGATGGATGGAAGGATGGATGGATGGATGGATATATGGAAAGATGGATGGAGGGACGGGCGGATGGAAGGATGGATGGATGGATGGATTGATGGATATATAGATGATTGGATGGGTGGATAGATGGATGGATGGATGGCTGAAGGAATGAATGGCTGGACGGACAAACGGACGGAAATATGGATGGATGGATGGATGAATGGATAAATAGGTGCATGGACGGATGAACGGACAAAAAACGGACATACAGATAAACTACCAGACAGACAGATAGATAACTAAAGAGGCAAAGCAAATAAGAGCATATTTACCTTTACGAGACAAGAATATCTAAGGAAAGATGGCAAAAACAGAAACATAAATCCCAAATAGTTCTTCTTCTTCTTCTTCTTCCTTTTCTTCTTCTTCTTCTTCTTCTTCTTCTTCTTCTTCTTCTTCTTCTTCTTCTTCTTCTTCTTCTTCTTCTTCTTCTTCTTCTTCTTCTTCTTCTTCTTCTTCTTCTTCTTCTTCCTCTTCTTCTTCTTCTTCTTCTTCCTTTTCTTCTTCTTCTTCTTCTTCTTCTTCTTCTTCTTCTTCTTCTTCTTCTTCTTCTTCTTCTTCTTCTTCTTCTTCTTCTTCTTCTTCTTCTTCTTCTTTTCCTTCTTCTACTTTCATTTAAAGATGTAAATGCGTTGTGCCGGTTTACATCAAGGCTGCGGTTTGCTCCGACAAATCGGACTTCTGTAGGCATTTGTTGCCCTGTTTAGCCTCACCGGAGCTAGTTCATTGTTGGCCGAATCCAGAACATTCTCTCCTTTGTCAGTATTTTTCCACGAAAGACGTACCTTCTCAGAACAGTGTCATCCAATAGCCTCGTAACACGACAGGGACCAACAGTATCGTCTTACAACGGGCCTCTTTTGTGAATACACTGTAAGTAATACGTGAGAATGCCTCTGACCACGAAAGTATGCCTGCTTTATTTGGATCTGTTTGATAGTTACGACGAAAAACAGCTTTTCACGACGTAGCAACAAAATATCCAATAAAAACCATTCATTTCCCATTTGTTCAGAATTTTGGGAGATTTAAATAATTTCACTACAAAGAGAAGGGTCAATGGTGGTCTTAAGGGTGAGATAAATACACGAGCGACAACTCATGGGAAACTGTTCTGCTTTGATGAGTGACCTTTCCTTTGCTTATTGAAACGAACGCAATTACGGAAACGTTTTGGAAGGACCGCCATTTCTCAGTCGGTGGCTGATGGGGTAGAATGTGTGCCAGGACGTCTCGTCTTTTGATTAATGCTTTTGGTGGAGTTTCGCTGTCTTGTCACAACAAACCAAAATTGGCGTGCTCATTTAGCCTTTAGTACACCACCAACTGCTTCTAGTGACGTTCCAATCGGTCATACATCACTAAAGGTATAATCTTCTGGAACGTACATAATTTTTTTTTTTTTAATAGATAAGAAGTTTTCAAATGTTACATACGCCAGATATGTTGACTTCTAGATTCAGAAACAATGTATAGGTAGATGAAAGATCCCTTTCCATGGCTTTTAGTCGCACCGGGCTTATGGGAAGAGAACCCATATTTTTACAGACCAACCGGCACTAGGTGGGTAATGTGGTCAGCAACCCGTGTGGGTTCCGGGGCCCCCTTGTAGGGAGAACAAGAAAAGATAGCCTATCCAAAGACATGTCGTAGGATTCAACTAATTGGAAGCTTCCATCGAGGTCGGAGAGGCAAGGAACGAACAGTCTGCATGCAAATTAGTAAGTAAAAGTAAGTAAAGGACCCTTTCCACGCCTTTAGGCGTATAAAGCATATAGGGCTAGACCTATATTTTTATAGACCAACGGCACAAGATGAGTGATGTGGTCAGCATCACGCTGGCCGCCTCTACTTCCCGGGATTGCACCCGGTACCCACTCAAGGCTGGGTCGACCTGGGAGCAAAGGTCATTTTTGAAGAAAAGTCCGTCTCCGCCAGGGAGCAAATTAGACCTGTGAAATATATGTGCACGCGACACTCAGTTTCTGGAACAACACTAGAGTTAAGAAGTGGACGAGCTACCAGAACTTTCCGACGGAGTTTACAACGCGAAGAAGAAGAAGAAGAAGAAGAAGAAGAAGAAGAAGAAGAAGAAGAAGAAGAAGAAGAAGAAGAAGAAGAAGAAGAAGAAGAAGAAGAAGAAGAAGAAGAAGAAGAAGAAGAAGGAGAAGAAGAAGAAGAAGAAGAAGAAGAAGAAGAAGAAGAAGAAGAAGAAGAAGAAGAAGAAGAAGAAGAAGAAGAAGAAGAAGAAGAAGAAGAAGAAGAAGAAGAAAAAGAAGAAGAAGAAGAAGAAGAAGAAGAAGAAGAAGAAGAAGAAGAAGAAGAAGAAGAAGAAGAAGAAGAAGATAAAAAGAAAAAGAAGAAGAAGAAGAAGAAGAAGAAGAAGAAGAAGAAGAAGAAAGAAAGAAGAAAAGAAGAAGAAGAAGAAGAAGAAGAAGAAAAGAAGAAAGAAGAAGAAGAAGAAGAAGAAGAAGAAGAAGAAGAAGAAGAAGAAGAAGAAGAAGAAGAAGAAGAAGAAGAAGAAGAAGAAGAAAAAGAAGAAGAAGAAGAAGAAGAAGAAGAAGAAGAAGAGAAGAAGAAGAAGAAGAAGAAGAAGAAGAAGAAGAAGAAGAAGAAGAAGAAGAAGAAGAAGAAGAAGAAGAAGAAGAAGAAGAAGAAGAAGAAGAAGAAGAAGAAGAAGAAGAAGAAGAAGAAGAAGAAGAAGAAGAAGAAGAAGAAGAAGAAGAAAAGAAGAAGAAGAAGAAGAAGAAGAAGAAGAAGAAGAAGAAGAAGAAGAAGAAGAAGAAGAAGAAGAAGAAGAAGAAGAAGAAGAAGAAGAAGAAGAAGAAGAAGAAGAAGAAGAAGAAGAAGAAGAAGAAGAAGAAGAAGAAGAAGAAGAAGAAGAAGAAGAAGAAGAAGAAGAAGAAGAAGAAGAAGAAGAAGAAGAAGAAGAAGAAGAAGAAGAAGAAGAAGAAGAAGAAGAAGAAGAAGAAGAAGAAGAAGAAGAAGAAGAAGAAGAAGAAGAAGAAGAAGAAGAAGAAGAAGAAGAAGAAGAAGAAGAAGAAGAAAGAAGAAGAAGAAGAAGAAGAAAGAAGAAGAAGAAGAAGAAGAAATGTGGGCCCAGGCCTAAAGCCAAAGTCCGAAAAGATGAACAACCAGGACTTTCAGCCAGAGTTTATAGCCCGTGAACAAAAAAGATGAAGCAGATACAAAGACAGCAGTTGGGGCCCTAGAGTGATCCTATAGCTGTCCATTTTACTGGAGTTGCCGTGGCAAAGCAGTTAGACCGTTTTCCTTGTGCTCTGAGGGTCGTCGGCTCGTTTCACAGACGCGGGGTTCACTTCAAGAGTGCAAAACCCCGTCGACCTCTGGAACTGCAGCAGAGCAGAGCTATGCGCTCGCTGTTGGCTCGAAGGTCTTCGGTTGATATCCACATCCGGTAAGATTTTTTAAAAATCGACCTAGGGTTGCGAAGTCGACGCAACCTGAATGAGTACCAGAACATGTCATGGGAAGTGAAAGTGACCGGCATGATGATGTCATATTACCCATGTAGTGCCAGCTGGACTATGAACATGTGTCTGGCACCAAATGCTATATGCGCCAGAAGCACGAAAAATATGTTTTATTTGCTGTTTTTTTTTTTTCCTTCTCTCCTTTCTTTTCTTCTATTTTGTAATGTCTACCGAGCTCACACACTTTCACACACAAGTTCATTCTTTAACACAAAGATACGTTCAAGATCGCAAAACGTTTCATTCTGCCCAGATATTCCAAGCTATAGCACTCGTTTATCAAGCGCGGAGATCGACACTTAAAATATCGTCATATTTTCGCAGCCAGATTGACGAAATGGTCAAACTGGGTGCATCCCTATAAACATGGCAGATAAAACTCCCTCGATTCTTTCCCGTACCACCCTAAAAACTCCACAATCTTCACCAGCCACGTGAAGGCTTCTCCTTGATGGCTTTCCGCAGAGCCAGTAATCCCTCCAAATATCTGCACCCCCAGCTGGGTAATAATGATCCGCCTCTGCGTGAGTGCTCCTATGGGGTCAGGGATCATCAAGGGAGAATTTCTAGCTCTGCCCGCAGGGAAGACCGATATCCCGAGCATGACGATGGTTTTACAGCAGAATACAGAATGGATTTGACCTTTGGTAGATTTGACTTAAAGCTGGGTGTCTTTCAGTTTCTCCATTCTAAAAGTCAAATAATGCCTGATTCTTAACTATCAATGCTGCGAAGATGAACCATACTTTGACCTACAATAGATAGATAATAAATCAGCAAGCCACAAATGCTTTATAGAAAGGTGGGCATCGGTTTACAAAAGTTTAAGCCTCCGTAATTATGTTTCCTAGACAGATAAACCCCTGTGACAAAGCCGCGCAGGTACCGTTCTTGTACTTGACATGGATTACTTCCCATATTTCTTTCCGGATCTGACGTCATTACATCACATATGGCGCCCGACATGGAATGCCGGGTATTTTCAGACTTTACACCCGGGCATCCCAGCGTGGGGTCTGGGCCTAATGTCGACTCAAATTAGATAAAAAGAAAATGGACATCAATTTTCCTTACACAGTTGACGTCTAAGCATTTGAATAGTGATGATTATTGTGTACTCGTTATAATGGTATACATAAGATCTTATCAGTTACTATACTAGAGCTTATAAATGCAATGTCTGTTTGTTTGTTTTTTGTTTTGGTATCCAGAAGCCATAAGTTGTTAGCCCTTAGGCTCAGTATGAATATCGCAACCTTTCGGCCTTAATTCCATTTTAAATACCGTAAATCTGGGAGAAATTTGGCTTTTCTGCCCACCCCCGGGAGTGAACCTGAAACACAAGGAGTTCGTCACCCGCTCACCGCGCAATCCGGTATAGCCATCTACGCTAGAGAGACGGGCTTGCAATGTCTGAAAAGAAATTCAGGGAGCCGCTATCGTGTAGCAGCTAGACGCTCGCCAGAGGATCAAAAGGTCGTGGGTTCGATTCCTGACTGAGCCAAACCATTAAAAAAATTACCTTGGCGCCCAGGTCGACCTAGCCTTGAGTGGGTACCAGCTACAGTCCTGGGAATTAAAGGCAGCTGGCGTAATGTGACCACATCACACACATAGTGCCAATTGGTTTATAAAATTAAGTTTTAGCCCTATATGCCCAGTACGTCTGCAGCTATGAAAAAAGGTCCTGTTAAGAGAAATTCCAGAGTCGTACAATTACAATAATGTGTATCATTACTGAAGGGTGAGCTAACCGAACGGTTAGGAACGCTGGCTTTCATGCGGGAAACCCAACTTTCGAATCCTCAGTAAGGTAGTGGATTGTGCTTGTTCTGTCAGGTAAAAAAATAAAATCCTAACCTGCACAGTACATGGCGACAGCACTAGCTATGCTTCTCTAAACAAAACCTCAGGATCCCAGACCCCCCACTCCCTCCCCTATTTTTGCCTGTACCGCAAAAGGGGCAAACAAGGCATTGATTACAGTACTAGGTGAGGAAGGGGGCGGGGGTGGGGGGGGGGGGGGGGGGAGCTGTTTCTTCTTCTTCTTCTTCTTCTTCTTCTTCTTCTTCTTCTTCTTCTTCTTCTTCTTCTTCTTCTTCTTCTTCTTCTTCTTCTTCTTCTTCTTCTTCTTCTTTCTTCTTCTTTCTTCTTCTTCTTCTTCTTCTTCTTTCTTCTTCTTCTTCTTCTTCTTCTTCTTCTTCTTCTTCTTCTTCTTCTTCTTCTTCTTCTTCTTCTTCTTCTTCTTCTTCTTCTTTCCTCTTCTTCTCTATTCTCCTCCTCCTCCTTCTTCTTCTTCTTCTTCTTCTTCTTTTTCTTCTTCTTCTTCTTCTTTCTTCTTCTTCTTCTTCTTCTTCTTCTTCTTCTTCTTATTCTTCTTCTTCTTCTTCTTCTTCTTCTTCTTTTCTTCTTCTTCTTCTTCTTCTTTCCTGTTCTTCTTCTTCTTCTTCTTCTTCTTCTTCTTCTTCTTCTTCTTCTTATTCTTCTTCTTCTTTCCTCTTCTTCTTCTTCTTCTTCTCTTCTTCTTCTTCTTCTTCTTCTTCTTCTTCGTCTTCTTTCTTTCTTCTTCTTCTTCTTCTTCTTCTTCTTCTTCTTCTTCTTCTTATCTTCTTCTTCTTCTTCTTCTTCTTCTTCTTCTTCTTCTTCTTCTTCTTCTTCTTCTTCTTCTTCTTCTTCTTCTTCTTCTTCTTCTTCTTCTTCTTCTTCTGCTTCTGCTTCTTCTTCTTCTTCTTCCACTTCTTGTTGTTTGTCTTCTTCTTCTTCTTCTTCTTCTTCTTCTTCTTCTTCTTCTTCTTCTTCTTCTTCTTCTTCTTCTTCTTCTTCTTCTTCTTCTTCTTCTTCTTCTTCTTCTTCTTCTTCTTCTTCTTCTTCTTCTTCTTCTTCCTATTGTTTTTGTTCTTGTTGTTGTTGTTCTTCTTCTTCCACTTCTTGTTGTTTTTCTTCTTCTTCTTCTTCTTCCTATTGTTTTTGTTCTTGTTGTTGTTGTTGTTCTTCTTCCACTTCTTGTTGTTTTTCTTCTTCTTCTTCTTCTTCTTCTTCTTCTTCTTCTTCTTCTTCTTCTTCTTCTTCTTCTTCTTCTTCTTCTTCTTCTTCTTCTTCTTCTTCTTCTTCTTCTTCTTCTTCTTCTTCTTCTTCTTCTTCTTCTTCTTCTTCTTCTTCTTCTTCTTCTTCTTCATCTTTTTCTTCTTCTTCTTTGCCTTCTTTTTCTTCTTTGCCATCGCCAGGTGTAAACTCAGGTAGAAAGTTCTGCTTCTTGTCTACTCTTGGACTTAAGTCTTGATCAAGAACTTGAGTTTTGCACAAAGTGCTAGTGGTTCTTGTAAGCACGAACGTGGAAGATGAAACAAAGCAAAGATGTAATTAATATAATAACGATAATGCCTTGCTTTATGTAGCGACTAGAAGCTTGCCTGTGCTCCTGAAGGTCGTGGGTTCAAATCAGAAAAAAAGTATGTTTAAAAAAATGATATTCGCTCCTAGGTCGACCCAGTCTTAAACTCATAGTCTTAAGTCATAGGCTTAATCCCGAAGAGTACAACTATATGCCCAATATACTTCTTCTTCTTCTCTTCCACCTTGTACCTCATCGAAGAGTCAGGCAGAGATGTAACATTCGTTGATGAGCTCTGTCAAAAGCACTATTAAGACTGATGTTAATTTCTGTAAGGCTGTTCTTAATGCCATGACTCCATGTTTTCCGAGGTCTTCCACTTGCTCTATACCCGTTGTAACGTTTTAGTGTGGCTCGCTGTGGCAGATAGTATCAGGGCATTCTTGCTAGGTGTCCACACCACTTCATTTGTTGTTCTTTGATGACCTGTAAGACTGGCTTTATTCCTAGCATTCGTCTGATTTCGTATTCTCCAAATATGCTTAAAAATGTGAAAAAGGATCCTTGGATACCTGAAAAGCGTAATGAATATGTCTTGCAAAGAATTCCTATGTGGGTTTCGGGATCCCATTACGGGATAACAAGAAAAAGTACGTCGTAGATGGGAACTAATTCAGACTTTCCTGAAAGTGCATCTGTTGAGAATCGCAGAAATCACAGCGGGGAACCATATTTATTAAACGTGCAAATGCTGCAATTGAGGTGGGGGGGGGGGGGGTGTGCTGAGTGGTCTCAAAGTATGACATCCGCCTCGAGTGCTGGAGGTCCCGGGTTTAAACCCTAGTAAAGGTTTCAATTTTTTTCACGTGGGCTTCTAGTAATTTCCCCTGGATCTCTTGGTAGTAAGACCGGACGCCCGTGTGTATTGTTGAACACGTAAAAATCCCTTGGCAGTTGGAAATCAAAAAATAATAGCCTAACTGCGCTGCCCCGGCAAAATTAAAAAAATTAGGTTAAAAATCTACATAATGTATATCAGGATCTACGCCGGTGCTACGGAGTTCGTGCATTGCGCTGAGATTCTTCAGACTCAGACTTGAGTTGGAAGTGAAACGGAGCATTTATGGGTTACAGCCGTGTGCCATGATGTTGATCCGTTAATAAACAAACAGCAAATAGGTTAGTTGCTTATCCTTTACAGGACGTTGCAGAACCAACCCTAGCAGCCCCTGGCTGCTGTGTGGTTTTTCTAGGCAAATTAACGACCAGTAGTTTGCCATTCCTACTGGACGGTCAGCTTTCTTGATACCACTGTCGAAACCAACACAAGGCGCACAGCCCGCAGCTGGGATCAAACCCGGCATTCCGGCATTACGAATGCGTTCGCATCGACTTAGCCACAGAGCCGACCAAACAGCAAATACTGCAACGAATTCACGAACATGCATTCACCGTTCAATATCTAAAAACTTCACTTCGAAAATTAACTAACTTCATAGACTTGTCGCAGTGTCCACCTCGTTTTCCAGTCCAGTTACTTTCCGAGATCAGCGTCGTGTTCTTCAAAAACCGAACCTGTTAATTCTTGACAAAAATGTAGCGCCTCATTTCCCACTTTTGTCCCGCGGTTTCGTTGCCTGGATAGTTCACTGTCGAGGTTTGGAGAGGACGGTGTTTTCATCAGGTCTCCCGACAATGTCCTAATCTGTTAAACCCGTCCCAGGCGTCAACTATAATAGAGTTCTCAGCTCGGTCTGCTGGGCAGGGACAAGAGAGAACAGACTCAACAACAAAAGGCCGCCACAAAGAAGGAATAAGGTCTCCTCTCTTTAGTACTCAATAGTTGAGTTCCGCTACTCACTTGAGTAAAGTCCCCAGGTTAGTCCTTTAACAATGGCTTGTGAATATTTAACAGAACAGCTCACAATGGACGCGGCTAGTCCCTCCGACAACAGCACAACAATGCTGTCCATTTCCTCTATGGACAGAGAAGTCCAGCCGGTGCATTTCCACTTCTGCATTCTGGTACAGACCAAAGGTCAAGGCGACTGATTCTAAGCGTTCTGGTCGTGCTACTTCCGTTCCATTTGGGCGGAAATTCCTTTTTGAGGGAAGTGGGGGGATGGGGTAGAGTATTGTAAAAGGCGTGATATAATAACTTGTTCATAGATATACAAATGTCAGCTGCAGTCATAAAAGGTGTTACAGAGCTATACTCAACCTGTTCTGGTGTATACATCTACTGATAAGTGACTTAAAAATCCACACCATAGCATGCGGAGCATACACTCAGATAGAGTCCTTGAAGTGCAGATGCTGACTGTTCGACTACCACATTGGCTTAAAGCACGTCGTACGCTTTCCTCTCAGACGTCCTTTCTAATTACTCTTAATTCCAAAGTGGTAACTCAAAATTCATGCCGCATTGCATAAGTTGTTTACACTATGGCTGTAACAAGGGCTTTAGCATGGCTTGGTACTCAAAAGTTCACACACTTATGCATTCTTAGTGACTCGATGAATATGCTTAAAAAATCAGGCTGGATTTATCAGGCAAGAATGGATTGAAACACTAAGCACTTCACGAATATCCGCCCTAACCTTCATCTTTGTGCCAGATATGCGGGTGTTCAAGAAGACGAGCGTGCAGACTATCTTGCTGACATTGCAGTTGCTTTGGCTGGCCCAGTACTGGACAGAAGTGATGTTATCAATGCCATGCGCTGTACTCACCGTACCGAGGAGCACGCCAAAGGACATGACTCCGTATCCCTGTCTAGACTGATGGACATGGGGGTGCAGCCTGGAGCTGCAAGAAATGAACTTTTCACTAAGAGGACAAGACGTTTCATTAACCAACACGGAACAGGCGTCATCAGCCGTTTTACACTTGTGAAGCTTTTGATGACATGATCGGAGCACCTATGGATCTGTCCGGAGTGCTGTGATGATAATCCTTTCTTATCACTAATCATGCGTTGTTTCATCTCAAATTGTCTTTCATCAGCGTTTGTTCGCGTACTGTCTTAAGAATACATGTCTTAGTTATTATAAAGGCCTCTGCCGTTGTAGCTTTCTTCTTCTTCTGCCTTCTGTCCTCCAGTGGAGCATAGCCCTTAGCCAGCTCACATGAAGTCGTTCTATCTTTCGCTCTAGCATACAACTCTCCCCATGTCCTCCCTGTCTGTTTACCTGAACTCTCTAGCTTCCTCCGCTGTGTGTGCGTGTTTGTTGTTGTTGTTGTTGTTGATGTTGTTGTTGTTGTGTTGTTGATGTGGTTCGCCTTTATCTCTATGCCTATATGTGTTTTAGTACAGGTGCATGCTAGTTATAGCATTCTCAGAGTTTTCAAAGTATGTCGTATCCAACGCCAGCGTCTTTTTTTCCACGTCCTGGTCTACTAGAACTTGTTTAGTTCTCCCCCAGTGCTAAACTTTGGTGATTCTGTCATAACCTTTCATTCCCTCTATTCAAATGCATTTTTGAAGTCATCCACTCCTTTGCCCCCCCCCCCCCACACCCCTCCACCCCTCCAGCGTGTTCCTCAAAGGATATCCTCGCCCCAGTACGTGTAACGTTGACGTCATGATGTTTGGTATCCACTCCGGTAACATTTGTCGATTTGGACCTTCCATATTATCAAGAGAATTATACACTGTGATTCCCTTTGTAACTGTTTCCATATTTTCCCTCTTATTAATCTTCTTCATCCTTATTTGGAGCGATTAATGGTCGTGTGCATGTTTACAGCACAGCTGCGATAATTTCGTCTTTCGGCCGTCACGTCCGACTTCTTTAGGCTTTTGTTTTTCCGGATTAGCCTTCTTAGCTGTGCACAGTTCACACGCGCACAGGGGGAGTAAGCAGAACCAGGGATGGGTTTGCTGAAATAGGATGTGCTGGGTCGAAAGGCACAAATTTCACGGCCAGCATCCCCTGGCAAACCGAGATACAGGAGAAGAAAAGAAGAAGAGGGGGAGGAGGAGGGAAAAGAAAAAGAAGAAGAAGAAAAAGAATAAGTAGAGGAAGAAGAAGAAGAAGGAGGAAAAGAAGGAGGAGGAGGAGAAAGAAGACGAAGAAGAAAAAGAAGAAGAAGAAGAAGAAGAAGAAAAAGAAGAGAAAGAAGAACAAAGCAATTACAAGAATGATACTCGTGAATTTAAACTTTGTTTTATTTGTGTTGGTGGTAGTTAGGAGGGGGGGCTTGGGGGGGGGGGGGGGGGGGTAGCTGATTCTTATCGCCCCAACAAAAAACAACTTTCTCCCATTCACTTTCTTTCACTCCCACACTTTTTCTTTCTTATCTCCCAATCCCCGACTTGTCTATTATTCCCTTTCCTGTACATATTCTCTCTTGGTTTCTATTCTCTCCCATCTCTCCCCCCTCCTCTCTCTCTCTCTCTCTCTCTCTCTCTCTCTCTCTCTCTACCAACTCCTGCTAGACTTTGTTTCTCTGCTATCACTCTATTGCTTCTTTCTTTCAAACCATCTCTATAACTCCAGCAATAAATATTTTATCTCTTACTTCTTTCTCTTTTTCTGTCCTTTCTACCCCCCCCCCCTTTCTCCTTCCATCCACAATGTATATCTGTCTACTTAGCCCTCTGTACGGCCTTTTTATCATCTTCATTTTGCTAACCTCTCTTTGACTCCTTTAAACTTTCTATCCTCTCCATCTCTGGATCTCTCTCCCACTCTTTCTCCACATCTCTCTCCAAATCGCACTCCGACACTACTAGACACTCAGCGTAATCACCGCCCTCCAGTATTCAGGCACAATTTTGAGATTCAGTGAGCACAACAAAGCACCCACAGTGAAATCTCTTCTTGACATCCGTCGCGCCCAAGAAGCTGTCGGACAGTCCACCTGGTCTTGTGTGGGTCATGATCACAAAGCTTCGCTGCCATTACCTGGGCTGTTGGACGAGGCCAGAATGATGGCTGCTTAAAACTGACATGCTGGCTGATTGGTACCGACACATTGTCAGAGCTTCTGAATTCTGTTTTCTTTCATGTCGCTTGTTGGCAAGGGACCTTGAGCTCTGTGTTATCGAAGTGGTCAGGTGACTTTCAAAATAAAATCTGTTTGACCTATATCAAGTAATACCACCCAAGACGGATATATACTCAAACTCTTACTGGCACTATCGGAAATGGAATTCTTTGCTGATTGCTGATCATGGGTATGGAGCACTTATGAGAATGTACCGAGCCCTGAGATGTCTGTACTTAGCTGAACACTTAACACTCAAAACACTACCACAGTCTGGTGTTGTACTTTTTTCTAAATGTGTGGGCGGTAGGGCTGTCGTTGCCTTTGATATTGTGGTGTTGTTGTTTACAGCTAAGCTGTGATATCTGCGTCTTTTGACCTAACATATCCGGTTTCAGAAATTTCCTATTACAACTTAATTGTGTTTTAACAGAATAAACTTGCAACCTGCCATGGAGGTCGTAAGAGGCAAATAATGAAAGATTTGGCTGAAACTTAGCTGCAGAATCCATCCAATTATAAGCAAGTCTGCAAAATGTTTGAATGGAATTAGTAGTGGGCACATGTTGTAATAAAGGATGAAAGGCAGAAGATGGCGGAGCTTTATCTCGCCTGAGCTCATTTCTTAGTTTTATAATACTTTTGTTTATTCCTCCTTATGAAGACGCAAAATGTCAAAAATAATGACAGATTTGTATTTTCTCTCGGCAATTTTTTAAATATTTTTTTTGCTTGATCAAGCTTCTGTCAAGACAGAATACGAAACTGCGGCACCTCCAGCCAGACCGGTTATACAAACTGCGCCCCCTGGAGGGAGCTCTCCAGGAAACAGCGCCAAACGACACGTGCGTGGTTGTAGGGAAGCAAAATAGCAATGAGAGTCGCAGATAAACAGTTCTTTAGCAGGGAAGACTGGAGGCAGTGGAGTCATGAAAAGTCAAGAAAATTGACCCATGGGGTCCATGGAGATGTACTTTAGGCAAGGGTACGGTTTGGATATTTCAGTGCTAATGTGCTATTTCAGTTAAAGCTTCAACAACGAACATGTTTATTTCGGTACTTCCATCGTTTTGATTTATCTTTTGCGTAGTCGCCGTGTGGGCTTCATGGTCTAGTTTTGGTGGTCTTCTGAAGCATGTCGTAAAAGTCGATTAATTCGGAAGGTTCCTATGAAAGTCGGGGTGCATCTGCCTTAGAGACGAGGAACCAACAGGCTGCTTACAAAGTAAACTAATTGGTAAAATAGGTGTGCACTCAAAACTCAACTTCTGGAACCAGACTAAAGGCCAGAATTGGAGACGAACAAGCAGAACTTTCCGCCGGAGTGTACAGCCAGTGAAACGAAGAAGAGGTTGTATAGGTCAGACTGAAGATGTTGGTATGTGGGGATGTACACCAGCTGGCCAACTCATGTCAGGAAGTTGTAATCTAGTATATGTGCTCTGCGTAGCCAAGTGGTCACGCCGTTTGCTCCCTGTTCAGAAGGAAGAGAGCGTGTCTCGCTGAGGCCTCGTCTAGTTCACTAATGCAGTTTTTATAAAGGTATTTAGTGATCGTCTCTTGAGCTTTTGTTCGTGCTTTATGCGATGCTCTTTGCAGGCGGATAGCCGTTCTACGGAGAAAGATCGGGACATCGAAAATAACCAGGTGCAAAAAAAGTCGACCATCTCCTCTTTAACGTATCTTTATATTTCATATCCTTTTTTTTTTCTCAATACAATGTATGACTGCGATGTAATATCGACTATTGTATTCAAGTTTACAAACACTGATAAAGAAGAAATTATTAAACAGGTGGTTTTTAGACACACCTAACCCACATTTAGAGCATTCGTGTGTGGGTTCCCGATGTGGGAAAACAAAACATACAAACTGCCTCCTCCGAGCCTCCCCCAAGCATGTCTTACAAGTCAAATAATCAAGGGCTTGCTTTGAAGTCTGAGTAAATCTACCTGAGAGGTAAGGAACCAACAGTCAGCATGCAAATAAGCCTAATCTGTAAAACGAGTGTACACGCAAAAGACTAATGTCTAGCGGTGGACGAAAAACCAGAACTTTCCAAAAGAGTTTACAGTCGCTGACTGCGAAGAAAAAGAAAGCTTAAGAGCAAATCAGAAACAGATTAGAAATGAGACGCAGGTTAAAGTCATGGAAAAGTATTCCTAAATGATCTGATCAGAACAGACAAAGTCAAACTTTTTTCGCTTTCGCACAGGACGCTGCAGACGCAACAAACACTCAGATACCTTAGGTATGACCCCTGTTGGCCGGGGAAAGAACAGGAGCTAGTCGAGCTTGTAAATCTGCTCGATGAAACATCGACAAGTATGGTATCAAAATAAACGCAAAAAAAAAAAGTCATGACTGATAATCCAGCTGGCATAACTTTACCAATGAACGTTTACGGCAACACACTCAAATAATTCAATCATTTCAAATATTAAGGATCCATTTTAAGTGACTGGGGTCAATATCTGAAATCATGTCTAGGCTTACTCAGACAACATCAGTTCTTGCCAAGCAGCAAACATTATGGAGATTTTAACAGCTGAACTCGAAAGGAAGATACAAGTATTGGAAATGCCATGTTTCAGAAAATGTTTAGCATATTATACAGATACCACTTTACAAACGATGAGGTTCGCCATAGAGTTATGCAGCACATTGGCTTGGCAACCACGAACCTCTTTTAACTACAATGAAAAGGTCAACAATGCAATGGTATGGACACGTAATAAGATCTAGCGGCCTCTGAAAAACAATACTGCAGGGCTCAGTAGAGGAAAAGAGGAGAAGAGGCAGGCCAAGAAAGACCTGGTTACAGAACCTGAGTTTCTGGACAGGCCTCAGGCATGCAACCATGAAGTCCATCGCAACTGACCGTCAGAGGTGGAGAGAGCTGATCAGATAGTCAACAAAAACGGGTGACCCAGCGACACGTAGTGTCACGGGATGATGATGATGATGACGATGACCCAAACAGCTGTATATCGGTGTCTTCGTGCTGAGCAGACTCCATAACCTTTTTTGCAAGACTGTCCTGCCCTGGAGGTTTTGCGAAACAATTTGTGGACACACCCGGTAGACTGGACAATTAAGATTTGGGGAAGCCTTAAGATGACTTTCTAGATGTGGATTCAGAGCATGGCCATTCAGAGCTTGGCCATCGCTGAGTAAGCCTAAGAGGATTTCAATATTGACCTCTCACTTAAAATGCCCTTAATATTTGAAATGATTGAATTATTTGAGTGTGTTGCCGTAAACGTTCATTGGTAAAGTTATGCCAGCTGGATATCAGTCATGACTTTTTTTTTTTGCGTTTATTTTGATACCATAAGTCGATGTTTCATCGAGCAGATTTACAAGCTCGACTAGCTGGTTCTTTCCCACTCCGTCTGCAGCGTCCTGTGCGAAAGCTTTGACTTTGTCTGTTCTCCACTTCGCCCACACATTTAGAAAAAAGAGGAAAGCACACCTCTAGAAGAAAGCTTGGTACCCATGCTTCACCTGAGGACCCATGCTTCCCTGACCTGTGCAATCTTCAGTGCAGTTTTTCATGTCAGAGATGCAGCACTCAGTTCAAGTTGTTTTTGGGCACTCCTTTTTTCTCTGTCCCTCAGTGAGAGCTGTTTTTGCAGGTATATCGGCAGTTAGTTAGTTAGTTAGTCGTTACGGTTCCGGCATCACAGCAAACGAGCTGGACCCATAACTGCTCAACCGCCTATGCCAGTGGTTCCAGTCACAAACTGGGTCAGATACGCTGGATACTTCAAGTGAATGCCGTAGCCATACAAAGTGTGCCCAGTCAGCAAAACACACACGATTTGATCTGCCAAACCATAAGGTGCATGCCTCCTTAAACACTGCGAGACCAGACGTCATCACTGAAAGTCAACTTCATTCGACGAATAGTTAGTTAGTTAGTTAGTTAGTTAGTTAGTTGGTTAATTAGTTAGTTAGTTAGTTAGTTAGTTAGTTAGTTAGTTAGTTAGTTAGTTAGTTAGTTAGTTAGTTAGTTAGTTAGTTAGTTAGTTAGTTAGTTAGTTAGTTAGTTAGTTAGTTGGGTTATCCTCATTGCACTCCGGACATGTCCATAGGTGCTCAGATCCTCCCCTCATTATGAACCCCAACGTCCGATGGCTAATAGTACCAGTTCTATGTTGATTAACAAGTCTTGTCGTGTGTCTGGTGTGCGTCTCGTTTTTTGCTGTGCCGATCTTAATTCCCAAGTCTGCCATTCTGGCGAGTGATGTGGATTCACTGCCCCAAAGTCCTCTATCCTTCCCATTTTCTCTGAGGGCATTGATAATATCAGCATGATCCATAGGCTGACCGTCGGTAGTGATAGCGGATCCAGCCAACCTGTCAGCTCTTTCATTTCCATCGACGCCTGTGTGTATTCGACGAATAGCTGGGCGATGAGTAGATGCTCATTCTCCAGCATTCTGCTCCATAAAGAAGATCTGGCAAAAAGGTGCTTTTTTTGTAAAGTAGTATGTTTAGTTCATCTAGAGCAACTGTTAGATTTCCAGATTAGCCTCATTCCTACCAAAAGTGGCTTTAGATTAGTTCAAGCGTGGTTGTATTGTATGTCTTTCTCTGACCCTTCTAGTAGGGACACCAAACTGCCAAGATATGTGAACTGTTCTACATTTTTAAATTTTAGGTTATTTATGGTCACTGGTTGTTTTATTATAGCAGAAGGCATGGTACCAGTAAGGAGGCGTAGGGGCCGACCAACACGAAGATGGACACAGAATATAAGAAACTCCTTGAGTGTGAAAGTACATGAGGCAGGAGAACTGGCGAGAGACCGAGTTTCTTTTAGGCAGACTGTGATGAGAGCGACGTTCCTCAAAGGACCTGCTACATGATGATGATGATGATTGTTGGTTTGGGCTGTTAGTCATAATCTTAGATTTCCTTGTGTTAATTATCAGTCCCACCATTTCTGCGGGGCTGTGTATTCTGCTGCTTTTTTCTTGTAAATGTTTATGTGAAAGGAGTGCTAAATCATCTGCAAAATCAAGGTCCTCGGGCATAGTGAATGGAGTCCATCGTATGCCTCTCGATGCCTTGTCTACTGTGTTCTTTAGTATCCAGTCAATCACAAAAAGGAAGGATGACAAACACATCCGAGTCTTACACTTGTCTTTACTGGGAAAGATGTGTTGAAATTGTTTCATTGTCAATCACAAGGTTAAAAAGGAGGGATGATTTAACATATCCCTGCCGTACACCTGTCTTTACTGGGAAAGATGTGTTGAAATTTTTTCATATTACAAGAAAAGACTTCATAGAAGAGAATAATTATGTTGACTATCTTTTCTGGGATTCCATAATGTCTAATACTGACCAGAGACTGTCTCTATGGACACTGTCAAAAGACTTTCTTAAAGTCCACACAATTATATATATATATATATATATATATATATATATATATATATATATATATATATATATATATATATATATACATCTTTGCCATTCATTAAATTGTTCTAAAATGTTGCGTAGGGTGAACACGTGCTCAGCCATTCCTCTAACTTTTCTAAATCCTGGATGTTCTACTAGTAGTCATCTATCTACTCTCTTCTTTTTTCGAGCCGCATTAGTATGATACTAAATAATGCTTGGTATTGAAATGAGTTGAGGGGGTGGAGGGAGGGGGGTGGGGTAGGTTGGACTATTGTACCTTCAGAACCAGTCATCATGTGCAACAACACTTCTTTCTCCCAAATATCCGCGAACAATGGTTCTAGAATGCTGGACGGTGTTTTGGGATCTACTTTTAGATGTTCTACTGGCGGTTTTTGCCTGGTGCTTTGTTGTTCTTTAAAGTTGGTTACCCTTCAGGATTTCTTGTTTGCTAGGTAGTTTTATAATAATGTCAAGGTCCTGAGAGGCTGGTTAGTATCTGGGGGCTTTTCAGGAGGTTAGAGGAGTGTTTAGTCCACTGTATATTTTGTTTGTGTTCTATGGTAAGCTATTTGCCTTGGTTATCTCTTATGGGCATGCTGGGGTAATCATATTTGCTTCCGCAAATTTGTTAGGTAATTTTTGTGAAGATTTCGTAGAATCTTTGGCACAATTGTCTGGTGTTTCTGCTATATTTTCCACAGATCTCTCTTTGTCAGTTCTGGCACTTTTATTTACCATCTTGTTTAGTAGCGTGCTGTCTGTGTCTTGGCTTCTATGGGTGTGTGTTGTCTGTGTATATGCCGGGTCTGTGTGTACACATTGTGACTGTGTGATTTTTGTATGTGTATGCGCGTTGAGTCTGTGTGTATGTTTTGCGTTTGCCTGTAAGTGTTATATCTGTGTTTGTATGAATGCTTATGTATGTTGTGTGTGTGAGTGTTTATGTATGTGTGTGTGTGTGTGTGTGTGTGTGTGTGTTTGTGTGATCAACGTGTGCGTCAATGAGTGTGTAAAAGTGTTGTGTATGTACTTGTGTGTGTCTGCAATGTGTGAGTATTTTTGTATGTATATTATGTTGACATTAATTTTTAATTCACATTTATACAATGAATTTTGATATGTCAACAAATTGTGCTTGATATATCAAATGCAACTGCCGTATGAAAGATGAATGCTGTGAAGACCGACCTGCTTGCCCAATTTGTAACCCTCTGGACAAAATAAAATTCGTTCTTTAGTTCGTTCATTCGTTCATTCTGCAAGTTGTGAACAAATTCAGTGGAAAGGGGGTAAGAAAAAAAATGTCTGAACCGAAAACACAAACCCACACCTATCCAGACACATTTAATTCAAACACGCATACCAACCAGCTCTAGGGCTTAATAAAAACATTCAAGTTTCCGGATGAGAAGCCATCTCTTATTCATTGTCCGGAAAATTTGCCAATCTTCTCATCGGTTAACGCAATTTTGGCTAATTCCAATATGGCGGTAAACGGATTTAATTTATGGCGATACCACAAAAAGATAAGCGGCGCAACGCCGGTTTTAATGCGGCATCACGGCTCATTGATCAACATTATGGCAACCTAGGGTACTATTTCATGAAGATAGATATCTGCCTTCATCATCCGCAATGTTGGGTTTGGCTGTAATACAATTTGTGCTGTATGAACGCGGGAGAAAACTGCTTCTGTTTTCAGTTGGGATGTGATGGTAATGTGAATATATTACTGTAAATTGTCCAGTGATTCTCAGTTGTGGAGATTGCTGTTAGACATCAGGCTTGGGACAAAAGCCCCTGTTAGAGATGAGACCTCAGACAAAGCCACCAATATGTTTGAACAAAAGATTGATTACAATTATTGCTGGGAGTATGTTAGCGTTGGCCAACTGGCATACGTCGCTCGACGTTTAGGGTTGTTGGCACTGCGATACAGAAGATAGCACTGGGAGTGTGGAAAAGAGAGTATAGAAGTGCTTTATAAAATTATGAATTAATCAAGTAGCAGAAAGTATTGTGATCGGCACTCATAGAAAGAAGTAGAAAGATAGAAGAACACATTAGACAACATAAAAATCGAAAGTTATAGTTACCGTGCCGGGAATTGAACTTGTCACCTCCAGGTATCTTAGTGCACTTGTATTCATGGCGAGCGCCTAGACACCAGGAGGGACCCTCCGGAAAACTAGAAAATAATTCAGGTGGTAAAGTTGCTATTGAAAAAAAAACGTGTTTAGAAGCTGTCTTTTGAAGTTTTTGTTTACACTATCATATTCTTTACCGGCTTCAAACTCTGGCGGAAAGTTTAGGTTGTTCGTCCTGTTCCAGAAGCTGAGTGTTGCGTGCACATCCGTTTCACAGATCTGAATAATTTACATGCAGACTGTTGGTTCCTTGCTTCTCAGTCAGATGTGCTCCGACTTCAAAAGGAAGCTCCCATTTAGTCAACTGATGCGACATGCTTTTTGGCAGGCAGTGGGTCTATTCTTGTTTTCCCCACAATGGGGCCCGGGATCCCACACGAGGAACGTATCATTTGTTTATCCTTCTTCTTGTTAGCATTCACCGGCTGTAAACTCTTGCAGGAAGTGCTGGTTGTTCGTCCACTCCTGAACTTTGGTTTAGATCCAGAACATAAGTTTTGAGTGCACCTCTGTTTTACAGATCAGGCCTATGTGTATGCAGACTGTAGGTTCTTCGCCTCTCAAGCAAATGGGCTTCCACTTTGAAGGAAAGACACATACTCGTTGGAAAAGGGGGTGGGGGGGGGCTGGGGGGGGGGAGTCAGTAAGTTTATTCTTTGTTTTCATATAATGGAGTCCAAGAACTCAAACTTTTTAGTTGCAGTCTCTCATGTATGCGCGCACGTGTGTGAGTGTGCGTGCGTGTGTGTAGGTGTGGACAAAATCAATGTTCAACTGTGATTTCTCATCTACTATTTGTTGTTGTTGTTGACTTCCAGCCCCAATTGGATATAGACAGTAGACCGCTGACGCTCTGAAAAAAAAAACACATTTTTTTTTCCCCCAGCTAGGATTTAGTGATTCCAATTCCCCACTTCTGGACAGGAAGCTCAAGAGTTCCGTCGTCCAGCTCCTGAGCTGAGTGTCTGGTGCGACACTAAAAGCTGTGTCGACTTGATGTGGAATGGGTTTTTCTTCATTCTTATGTAGCAAGCTTCAAGATTTTGCTAAGACCGGCAAGTTTTCATTAATTTTCTAATGGGACACAGAAGAACATTGTGTATGACTTCCACCATCTCCGGAACGGACCAGTTAGGGGGCGATCTTTCTGTAGTGATTTCGGAATCTCCACCAACGATCTGCAACTATTTTTTGAACAAAACTTCAGTTTAACGGTAGTATCCTATGCACGTATTGAGGTAAAGCCCACACCAGTTGAACTGCAGTGTTCAATGTAGGTCATTTATTTGGACAAAAACCACGGTTTAACCGTCAGTCTGCAATGTAGAATTGTTATTCGAAAATGCCAACAAAACTGTCTCTATGCAGGAGATTTACATGAACCAAAGAAGAGTTTAATCAAAACTTTATGTGAACAAAACAAAAAACAAAGAGTCAAAGATAAAAATATGTTTTTGTTTTAAATCAGAGTTTAACTGCAGATTCTTATGCTCTACCCTTTTTGAACCAGTCCCTATCTCTACACTCTTCCCTTAATAACCCAGACCCCATCGCCACACTCTTCCTTCATAACCCAGACCCCATCGCCACACTCTTGCCTTCATAACCCAGACCCCATCTCCACACTCTTCCCTTCATAACCCAGACCCCATCGCCACACTCTTCCCTTCATAACCCAGACCCCATCGCCACACTCTTCCCTTCATAACCCAGACCCCATCGCCACATTATCCCTTCATAATCCAGACCCCATCTCTACACTCTTCCCTTCATAACCCAGATTTCAAACGGCGTACCTGCAGACCTCCCCCCCCCCCCCACCCCCACAGCACAAATTGGGACAGATGGACTTCACTGATTGCCCTTATGTTTGGCTCTTCAACAGCGCTAAAATGGGAATCAAACAGTTGGTAACAGCTTGACACTACACCGGAATTTTGGGTTGCTGTCTCACAAATACTGAAATTCGAATAAATTTACTGTTTTTTCGTTTGTGTTGTTTGATACTTTTCAACCCCGGTAGAGATAAACAAACAGGTTTTTATAAGATGAAGGTATACCTGTGTTTCTCGTGTGTGTTTTTAAAAGGGGCAGAACAGACAGACAGACAAACAACGACAGACAACAGACAACAGACAGCAACAGAAGAAGAAGAAGAAGGGAAAAGAAGAGAAGACGACGACGAAAAGAAAAAGGAAAAAGAAGGGAGAAGGAGAAGAAGATAGATGATGATAGATGATAGTAATAGATAGAAAAAATAGATAGATGAAATAGATAGATAAAAAAATAGATAAAAAGATTAGATAGATAGAAGATAATGTAGATGATAGAAAGATAATAAAGATAGAAAGATATAGATAGAAATAAAATAATAGAAAAAAGAAGTATAGAAAATAGTAAATTTTAGATGATAGAAGAAGAAGAAGAAAAGAAGAAGAAGAGAGAAGTAGAAGAAGACAAGGGGAAAAAAG